>PQWD01003804.1:30890-84920 GCA_019425675.1 Leucinodes orbonalis
TTTGAACCTACGCCCTCCCGATCGGGTGGCGACAGTCCACACCATTGAGCCACCGACGCTCTAAGATATTATTTACCATCTGATAAATTGTCAATGCATTCCCATGAAAAAAAAGATTAAATCAGGGGTTTTACAGGAATAAAATAAATCAATATTACCTACGTAAACAAGCGAGTCTTATTATGCATACCTTTTTACTGCCTAAGCATAAGAAATTTAATATTTCCCAGGTTTGTAGGATCACATACGCTGTTTCATTTCATGCCATTAATCACCCGGCCGGGCAAAATTAATATTGTGGGGACAATACTCGCTCTCGGGACGCGTCAAACGGAACGCGCTATCACGCAATCAGTGTTGCAAAACTAGCGATAGTTCGCCTATCGATAGTTAATCTTAAAAAACATCATCGACAATAATATTTTATATATATATAAAGGTAGATACGCCATCCGTTCCTCAAAAACGAATCGCCGAAGAGAGTACAGTTTGTACTCTTTTGTTTAGGTAAATGTACGCTCATTCGAAATATGTGTATGTGCTGTAACTGCATTCGGAACAAATTCGGAACACTTTTTTCGATTGTTTTGTGAGCATATCACGAATCTATGCTTTTTTACATCGTTGATCATCGATGGTCGATCGGACTTTTTGCCGGGAAAGTAAAGTACATGTCATCAGTTTTGTTTTAATTACTAAAATTGTGGATTTTTAACCATTAAGTGATCATAATGACAATCATGATGACAAGTGCGAGTGTTGGCAAATGAAGAAAACAGTACAACAGTCACTTTAAGTTCTGTCAAGAAGTCTGCGTAAGATTTTAGTCCCACATCTTTGTTTTAGCTCATGGACAAGTCTTCTATCATACAGTCATACATCGTTCATCACTCATTTAATCTTAAATTAATTAAAAATACGAGGCAGCATGGTCATGATGACCTTAGCCTATTCCAATCGGAACGAATGAAAAAAACGAAAGTATCGATAGTATTAATACTATCGATAGCCCTATCGATATTTAAGCTTTTCCCCATCTATCGATAGTAGACTATCGAGCGACAACACTGCACACAAGCACACAATAAATAGCTTTAGCTCTCGCTCGCAAAATGGCCGCGTTCCTACAATGCTGATCACGCTGAGCAATCACTTTCGACGAATTAAACCAGATATTATTTTTAAGAGATCATTTATTTTAATACTGTTTATGAGCTCTCGTACTAAACATTCTGAGGGGTGACCTTTCAGAGTTAAAAAAAACCTATTCACTCGTTTCCTTCAGGGTCAGATTATTGTGTCAAAAATACAGATCTGTGAATTCTTTTCTGATTCCGTACGCATCTCTTTATTATATATTTATTCATCATCATTCCACCCGAAGTACGACGATTTCCTCGCTTTTTTCCTTCACCGTACGAGCGTAAGATTAACGTACATAAAATTTAGAAAATTCGAAAAGAGATTGATACATGGCGAGATTTTAACCTAGACGTTCCAGATCGGAAGGAAACAGTCCACACCAATGGGCCACGGACGCTTGAAATTATATCTTTAATATTATTATTTATTCTTGATTAAGTGCATCGAAATTGATCACCAATACGCATTGACCCCGCGTCATGGGTTACAGGCCACTATTCCCTATATACATAGCTATACAGGTAGGACTGTGCACTGCAGATAGACGTTATCGGCTGGTGGTGAAGATAGTAACATTAACTTAACACCTGCCACCATAGCGAATTGCATCACGGTAAGCCAATATTATAACTAATAAAAACGTTTGAAATATTAAAGTAATTTTACTAGATACAGTGCCCTCCTATCTCTGAATAGGCTTCGGACGCAGACTGGCTGCAGCAAGGAAATTTGGCTAGATGGGGCCCGTATGCCTACCTTAAAAAAACTTTTGGCAAGGTTGCAACAAGTACACTGACATCGTGATTGGTTCAAAACTTTAAGGACACCCAACTTGAATAGGCTCTGAGTCCTTTAGGGATCAAATCAGAAATGATAAAATATTGTTCTTGAGAGAACTTAAGTTACAAATAAAGCTGCCTGGATCAGTAAGTTAAAGTGGCAGTGGTATGGTCACGTATGTCGCAGAATAAATGACGGGTTCTGTGTGGAGACCGCGTCTTGGCAAGCATAGCGTAGTCTCTCCGAACCGTTGCCGCAGTGACTCTCAAAAGGTCACTGGGAAAGGCTTAATGAAGAAAGCCGAGGCCTGGATTTCTGGCTCACATCAAAAAACCTATGTCTAGCAGTAGATTGCGATAGGGCTAAGTGAGATATTATCATTTTTACTATACAAATTCAGAGAGCACTCACACGTTGAATAGTTATCCAATAAAAGTCTATATATGGATGTGTCACTCCAAATAATCATGTCACTGTAGCAGCCAACATCCTCACACAGCACAATAACAACACTCAATTTTAAAAAATTAAAAGTGTTTATAGAATCAAAAACAAGCAACGGTTTATCTCCTTGTTTGTTACGGGAAATCCAGGAGATTTCTGACAATACATTTTCTTTTGTCTCGATAGCCACAGATCAATAACGGCACAAGTAATTAACATTATAGATAATCACGATAGGAATCATTCATCATCATTACAGCCTAATTATGTCCACTGCTGAACGAAGGCCTCCCCTAATGATTTCCACGCGGACCGATCCCTTGCAGTTGACATCCATCTGCTACCCGCCACCTTAACCAGATCATCCGTCCATCTGGTTAGGGTCGGCCTACGCTTCGCTTTCCGTTACGTGGACGCCACACGAGAACCTTTCCGCCCCATCGGCCATCGGTTCTACGCACTATGTGCCCTGCCCACTGCCACTTCAACTTGCTAATCCTCTGGGCTATGTCGGTCACCCTAGTTCTCCTACGGATATCCTCGTTTCGGATTTTATCACGTAGGGAGACACCTAAAATAGCCCTCTCCATAGCACGCTGAGCAACCTTGAGTCTATTCAAGAGGCCCTTGGTGAGCGACCACGTTTCGCTTCCGTATGTCATAACTGGCAACACACACTGGTCAAAGACCTTCGTCTTGAGACACTGAGGTATTTTGGACGAAAAGATCTGCCTTAACTTCCCGAACGCTGCCCATCCTAATTGAATTCGATGAGAAACCTCCTTCTCGAAATTGGACCTACCCATTTGGACTACCTGTCCCAGGTACACATATTCGTCTACAACTTCGAGGACAGAACTTCCAACTAATATCGGTATAGGTACGACATGGGTATTAGACATGACTTTCGTCTTGTCCATGTTCATTTTAAGACCCACCTGTTGAGAAGCTCTGTCTAGGGTTTCGAGCATAGTGCTTAAATCCTCCATGGATTCTGCCATGACTACTAGGTAGGATAGGAATACAAAATAGTATTTCTCCTTTCTAGTTTTGTGGCTATGAACATGTGTCCCACGTTTCCGCCGATGTCACGTGTACGTAAGCCTGGTTACAATATAGTAATAAGTAAATACTGAGTAAGTAATCCATAAGTAATCACTGTTATTGTAAGCCATTGTAAGCATCGATTTAGAATTAGAGCGCTACGCTTACATTGTAAGTGATAGATGAAATATGCCTCTAGTTCCAGTAGTCCGGTTGTTAGTTCGGTTGACCGGACTACTGCAACTTTTTAGTTGCAATAGTCCGGTTCGAACCGATCTCCGAACTATTGCTACTTATTTAGTAGTAACAGTTCGGTTAATAAAAACTTTAGTTAAAGTTTTGTTTACTTGCATGTATTTTCCCCATTAACTCGTATTTATAATATATAATTATTTCTGCTGAATTTTGACGTTCTCCAGTAAACAGTGGCCATTGACTGTTTCCAATGACATACGTCGGTTGCCATGGATTTTTTTAATTATTTTTGGCAACGACCAATCAAAGAAGCGTTTTCTCCTGTTGTGGCCGTCGTGACCTAGCAACGTTTTCTGTGTGAAGTTCTTATGACATTTCAGTTTTGTATTTATTGTTCATTTAAGTTTTTGTATGTTATATTGGTTTGTTTATATTTATGCTGTAATTTAAGTTCTTTCTATGAGTTTGCCAAATTATATACAATGTAATCTATGCTCAACCGCGCTTCTTCAAAGGGCAGCGAGGCCTCAAAATTCATGTTACCCGATGCCACTCAGCTTCCTCATCTTTACCTACACCCGCAAGCTATTAGCACTATATCATCTTCAAACTCTCAGGCAGCGCCTTCCTCGCCTGTTTTACCTCTTCAGTATGATTTGTGCACTCATCTTGCTAAATTAAAACATAGTTTACCTATATTAAAAAGAGTTCCTCGTGGGGCTCGAGTCTGTGTCGCGTACAAGTTAGCTGCCGATTTAAGGTCGGCAGCTAATTTGAATTCTACACAGGCTTGGGAAACATTACTAACATTTCCATATCGAATCTTACATATAGACCCTTCAAATACATCAGACAATTCAGTATCTCTCACAACACGAATTAAAGATAACTGCAATAGTCCCAATAACATTAACTTTGACATAACGTTAAATCGGAATAACATTCGGAATAGCGTTTATCTCAATCTTATTGAAAATAAAATTAGCGACGGCGACATAAAAGGTGCGGCTAGACTTCTGTTTAGCGATGACGCACTAGCTCCTAACACCCCAGACACGCTTTCATCTCTACATGACAAACACCCCTCTCCCTCAGACAATATACATTTTCCAGAACCTCCTAGTAATCCATCCCATATTTTGCAGATTACATCATTAGAGGTCAGCCAGGCTGTCAATGGCTTTCGAAGCGGTACTGCTGCCGGTCTTGACGGACTGACAGCACAACACCTAAAAGACCTTCTAGGTGCAGGAGGAGATGCTAGTACAGCATTGCTGGATGCTCTCACAGACCTCGTAAATCTAATGCTGGCTGGTAAAGTAAATGACAGTATTTTACCCACATTATACGGAGCCAACCTCTGTGCGCTTAAGAAAAAGGATGGCGGCATTCGTCCAATTGCTGTGGGTACCACATACCGCCGCCTAGCAGCCAAGATTTCTTGCCGTGCGGTGTGTGATACTCTGAGTAATTACTTCCAACCAACGCAGGGGGCGCAGCCATCCATGCTGCCAGGTCTTATATTCAATTCCGGCCAGATAACATTATATTGAAAGTTGACGTTAAAAATGCATTTAACTCAATAGACAGGGGGACCCTGTTGACAGAAGTAGTCAAACAAGTACCATCTCTGCACAGTTTCCTTTGGCAATGCTACAAACTGCCTTCCAATTTAATGTACAGAGACAATGTTTTATCTTCTGCTACTGGTTGTCAACAGGGTGATCCTCTAGGTCCTGCAATATTCAGTTTGGCGATTCACCCCATTATTTCAAAATTAAAATCAAAATTCAATATTTGGTACCTAGACGATGGAACTCTTGGAGGAGATAACGAAACAGTTTTGAATGATTTTTCGGTTTTAATACGTGAATTTCAAAATTGTGGATTAGAACTAAATTTTGGAAAATGTGAACTTTTTGTACCGCCAAGTTGTGAAAATCGTAACGATATCGTTAATAAATTCAAACTCATTAATCCAGATATTAAAATCATTGACGCAACATCTTTACGACTTCTTGGCTCTCCACTTTTAAAAGAAGCTTACTTTGCATACGTCAATGAACAAATTTCTAAATTTAATTTTGCCGCCGATCGTATTTCCAAAATCAGTAGTCACGCTGCTTACACAATAATTTTTCGTTCCTAAATTTACATATACTTTACGCTGCACAGATTTTTGGAGATACCCTGATTTAACTTCAAAATTAGACAATATACTACAAAGAACACTTTCGTCAACTTTCAATGTAAAGTTGGATGCCCGATCTTGGATACAGGCCTCACTTCCAATCCGCCATGGAGGTTTGGGGATTAGAAGTATAACTAGCATCAGCCTTCCAGCATTTCTTTCATCTGCTCACAACACTTTAGACCTTGTTTACAAAATTTTAAATCATTCTCATAATTTTAATATAATTGACAGTTCATACATCTCTTCCGCTACTGACACCTGGAAATCACTGACTCAAAATGATTTGCCTACCATTCCCACGGCTCAGCGACTATGGGACGAGCCTCTCTGTGGATTAGTGCGAAAATCACTAATTGAAACAGCATCTAACTCCGCAGACCGTGCTCGTCTTTTAGCCGCTGGCAAATGGGAATCAGGCCTTTGGCTCCGAACTATTCCGTCTCCTGCCCTTGGAACCAAACTTGATAATGTATCATTCCGTATTTTGATAAGCCTTCGCTTGGGTCTTTTTAGTACAATGCCCCATCGCTGTACATGTGGAAAGGTTGTAGATCAACTTGCTCACCATGGCTTATCTTGCCCTAGAAGTGCCGGCAGAATTCCGCGTCACGCGAGCTTAAACGATGTCATACGTCGGGCCCTTGTCAGCGCTCGTATACCAGCGGTTTTGGAACCAAATGGGCTCGTACGAAGCGATGGGAAGCGACCCGACGGGATGACACTCGTGCCTTGGAAGATGGGACGGCCTTTGGTTTGGGATGCTTGTGTAGACACCCTAGCGCCTTCCCATCTTCATCTAAGCTCCGTGGAAGCGGGTTCTGCTGCTGCTTCGGCAGAGGCCCTTAAGCGGCGCAAATATGAAAGTATTGGAGATACTTACATATTTGAACCGTTTGGGGTCGAAACATTAGGCTCATGGGGACCAAGTGCCCATAAACTTTATCGTGATTTGGCTAAGCGTTTGGCAGAGTCATCTCACGATACGAAGGCTGGTCTTTATCTCGGACAGAGAATTAGCCTCGCAATTCAGCGTGGCAACGTGACCAGCCTCTTGGGCACCTTTCCACATGATGGCGACCTCAATCAGATATTTATTTATAGGGAGTTTCCCTATGAATAAATATCTTTTGTATTTATTTATGTTTCTAGGCTTTTGTAAATATATTTGAATTAGTTATATTTTAATTTTATTATACTTTGTAAATAAACTACGATATTAATGTCATGATCAAACTGAAATTAATAATAATTCAAATTCAAATTCATAATTCTTTATTCAAATTAGGCTTACAAAAAGCACTTATGATATAATTAAACGTTTATTATATCGCATTATTTGATATTCACGTTAATACAAGTAAAATGAACATAGGTATTTTTTGTCGTACGAATATAAACTCTTAGGAATATTACAATGATTTGGAAAAAAGTACTAGGGGACCATACATAACCAAGAGGTTTTGTTGTGAACAAACTGATAAAAAATTATGTTCACTGAAAAGTACTAATCGGACACCTCCGATATAATTATGGTCTCCTTTTCTCCTCCGATATAAATCTTTTATTTATATAAGGTGAGCAAAAAGATCATACCGAACGCTTTATAAAAAAAATTGATTATTAACCGAACTGTTACTACTTGATAAGTAGCAACAGTCCGGTGCTCAGTTCGAACCGAACTATTGCAACTAAAAAGTTGCAGTAGTCCGGTCAACCGAACTAACAACCGGACTACTACAACTAGAGGGAAATATGCCATCGCTATGCCCGCGCGTGCACTGGGAATCGCTAGCCAAAAATAGGTCTCTCTTAAAGAGTTTAAGAAAAAAAAATTATGCGCACAAAGCTCGGAGGAATAGGACTCTGATACACAAAGACATGTCACGGTACATTTTTAAGTTTCTTTATTTTAGCTTAATATTACTCGATTTTTTTATGGACAATATCAAATTTTGTATTTATTTTTCAATATCAATATAAAATACTTGTATCATAAAATCTGGACAGCGCCTTCGGGGTATAAGTCTTAGAACTAATTACATACTTTGCAACCATTATAATAAATGTATGTATTTACAAAAAAAAAGCATGTTTATCTGTTATTAATACCGTTTGAGTGTCTCGTTCCTCCGAGCGTTTTACAGGAGAATCCTTAGTTTGGGGCTAGATGGCGCAGTGTGAATGTCAGTGGATATTTATTTATTTAACACTCTTTCATATTTCAACCAAATTAAACGAATTGTATCGTCAATCTTTATTAGATAAGTAAACACGTAATAAATACTCTACAAAACCCATAAAAGTAAAAAATGAGATAAATCCTTTGTTACAAGTCATCTATGTTACATATTAAGTTTAAAATATACATATAAAATTTTGTAAATATAAATACAGTCTTTTCATTCGGTATCACTGCGCAGAAGTTCCAGACCCTGCTGCAATGGATGCTTTCAACCTCTCGTTCTCTGCTACCAGCGCCTGGACACGTTGTTCATATTTCGACCTCAGTTCCTGAAAATAATATCCAATTATTGCCGAAAGAGCGATTAAAACTAAGTCAAACATTTGGTTATGTTACATAGTCATCATCATCATCAGCCTATAACACAGGCCATCCCACACCGCATAGCGATGGGGAGATCGGGCCATAACACACCGGTGGTACACATATACTATGGTACACTGTGTAGTGATAGTACGTGTACATTCGTGTTAATCTCCTCGTAGGCAATGATGTAAAAAGTATAGATTCGTGATATGCTCACAAAACAATCGAAAAAAGTGTTCTGAATGCAGCGACAGCACATATACACATATTTCGAATGAGCGTACATTTACCTAAACAAAAGCCTACAAATTGTATTCTCTTTGGCGGTTCGTATTTGAGGCACGGGTGGCGTATCTACCTTTATATAAACAGAATATCATTGCTTGTAGGTTGACGACCCATTTGGTGTTGCGGTAGAGTCGTCGGCTGCAACACCAAGGGTTCCGGGTTAGATCCCCAGGCAGTACAAATATTTGTGTGCATAAACTTGTCTGTTTGTAATGGTCTGGGTGTTTTCTATGTATAATATGTATGTATTTACAAAAAAAATCAGTACGTTTATCCGCTGTTTAATACCCATACTACAGGATTCAGGCTTAACTTGGGCTAAATGGCGCTGTGTGAATATCAGTGGATATTTATTTATTTATAAGTAGGAGACTTACCGTAGGCCACAAGCCTACCCACACAGCGGGGAAACTATCGGGAAAATCGACGCCTATATAGAAAAACTTTAAGATTTACCTTGAATATGGCGAGTTGCGTCTCATACTCCTTCTTGAGGTCGTCGTTTAGGCCGGACGAAGCCTGCGCTCGCTGCAGCACGAGTCCATAGCGCTCCTTCTCCGTCTTGAAGCGGGCTTCCATCGCATGCAATCGGTCCTGGAAGGTAACATACACTTTATAATATTTTTTTTTTTCGCTGCCCAGTATTTTCGGAACTTTGCCGAAAGGACTTCTTTTTTATATTTTAGTTTTAATTATTTATTTTTAAGTGTTTAGGGTGTAATATATTTTAGTTACCTTATATATTTTAAAGATACATGTGGATAAAAGACGAAACTCTGTAACCAATGATATAAAAAGTTAAAGTGACTTTCAAGTTTCTTGCCGGCTCTTCTCGAAGATCCTACTTTTCCGGACCGGTTGTAGAGTCATCAAAAATATAATAATAACAATAGATGATTTAAAAATAAAAGATTTATTTGAATAAAGATATTTTGACTTTGATTTATATTCATATTTCGTTTATTGCCCATGTTGGTTATATATATATATTCAAAGCGCGCCTTACAAAATGACTACAGGACAATCAGATAAAAATGTCCAGTAAAAATTCTGTATTGTTCCCCGAACAATGACCGCTTAATGTTTGGTAAATTATGAAGTTTCAGAACAGACTTGGATGATAAAAGTTATTCTCCTGACCGATTTCCGGAGCAAAATTCATATGGGAGTTCACTTTTATTTAACTTACATACATAGCCTTTCGTGCATAAAACTTCTTTATCATTATGCATTAAATAAATATCTATCAAGATGAGCCAGGAATTATATAAACGAGTTTATAATTCCGTCACATTCTCCGAGTTATAGTTATCATCCGGATTCGGACCCCTTTAAAGTCAAATCGGCGAGGTCAACCTATAAACATCCAGTACGGGACAATATATCTTTAATGATGTCTAGAAACTTGGTCACGTTTGCCTTGACGAACCCAATCCAATTGGGTTACCCGACATAAGTGTCAATTTACTGCAATACATTTCCCCTAACTGCCGGAGTGGACGAAAGTTTCGTTTGACTTCTAAACAAGTCTAAACTTCGACAGCTATCCCGAGGTATTTGGCAGAAACTATGTCAGTAAACATTTGTTGGTTTACTTACATTGAGTCGTTCTGATAGAAAATCGAACACTATTCAATTCGGTAAATTTAAATCAATTAAGTGTTAAATCTTGTATTTTTGACGAGATTTACCTCTCTAGAGATTAAGGTATTCTGGAACGAAACTCAAGCGTTAATCTTTACTTTAATAAGTTATAAAGGGATGCCGCTATTTATCCTATATACGATAAATAGCTTTTCCTTTCTAACTCTATTTAAGAAGAATACGTTTAGTCCCGTTCTAGAATACGGGCCTTAGCTTCTCTGTATAAGGTGGTTTATATACGAAACCAATTTTTACTGATTTCGCTCAAAGTTATTGCTATGTGCTTAGGAATCACTCGATATATGACAGTTCCCACTTACCATGAGGTGCGTTCCTACCTTCGTTTATGTTTTTTTTTTCAATAAACTCACTATCAGCCTCAGGCAAGGGTAAGCATTTAAAATCCTGAGTGTTTAATGCCTACTGAATTAAGACAATGATGTAAAAAGTATGGATTCGTGATATGCTCACAAAACAATCGAAAAAAGTGTTCCGAATGCAGTGACAGCACACTACACATTCGAATTACGAACACATTACCTAAACAAAAGAGTACAACTTCAGCGTACAACTTCGTTACTCTCTTGGCGGTTCGTTTTGAGGCATGGATGGCGTATCTACCTTTAGATATACAGAACATCATGATAATCAATGATGTTCTGTATATTAGACAATATATTAACGAACCTCATAGCTTTGACTTCGGAATTCCTGATCTCGAGCAGGTCCTTCGTGATCAAATTGATGTCCTTGAGCGATTGCACTTGCGTGGTGAGCGCCTCAATCTGCAACTCTTGGTTCTTGACCATTTTCGTCTTGTCAAATATCATCCCGCGCGCTTTGCTTAGAAGCTGAAATTGTTTACAAAGTATTAAAATCTGTACCTTTATAAGTAACTAGCGGTCCACCCCTGCTCCGCTCGGGTATTTTAAGTTTTAGTAAATATCCCAATTTCTCTCTTAAATATAATATAGCCTATGATTTGATTAAATTTTGACACGACTTTTTAACGCTTCCCGATTCAAAAATTCTTTACCATCCAAATGGACGTGCAATAATAACGCTTAAGAATACCGTCCCCCGTACCAGATTACGCAGCCGCCCGCTCGCAGGTCGCTCACCGGGCCTCCCTTAGGGTCTCACCTGGTGGGCTAGACCGCGCCGAGGGCGGCGTGACGTCGTACGGAGAGTGGGAGGCGCATCTCCCTATATATATAGCTAGTCCAACCAACCCGGCTTGCATGCCGGCGAGATGATGCCCGGAAAGGGGCAACAGCCCGATGCCGCACCCTTCAAGTAAGGAAGAACCCAGAGAGAGAGAGCTTAAGAATACATGATGTTAATTTAATGTTTCAATGTGATATTCTCGGTTTGTATTAATCAAGAATACAACATTTTTGGATTTATTTGTATTACCAGTTATGACTTGTGTTTTTAGGTCCAATAATTTTTTTTTTTAGCGGGCAAACGAGCAGGCGGCTCATCTGATGGTAAATGACGCCGTCGCCCATGTACACTTGCAATACCAGAGGGCAAAGAAATGCGTTGCCGGCTTTTAAGTCAGATTTTACCTAATGGGTGGGGAAACAAGCAGACGGTATATTAAAATAGGAACAAGGTGTCACCTCCTCGTGTTGTTGCTTGATGTTATCAATCATCTCTTGGTTCTTGCCGCCAGGTTTCGACAACGCAGCCTGCAGTTCCGTCTCCAAATTCTTCACTCTTGCTTTCAATAGGTCGATTTCTTCTTCGCGAACCTGAAACCAATATCTAGGTATATGAAGCAGATAAAGATTGGCTAATGAATAATCAAAGTAGTAGTTTATGCGTGGCGTAGGATGCCCAGACCATTGCACCTACACTGCTGGACATAGGTCTCTCCCATTTTGCGCCAGATATCCGGGAAATCAAATGGGGGAGACCTATGTCCAGCAGTGGACTGCGATAGGTTGAAGAGATCCGGGAAATCTTCCGCTTTCCTCATCCAGCCACCACCAGCAACCTTTCGCAAGTCCATCGGGCCAAAAGACGTCCTACGCTACGCTTGCCAAGACGCGGTCTCCACTTCAGAACTCGTCTGCTCCAACGGCCATCGGTTCTGCGACACACGTGACCAGCCCACTGCCACTGTTGATCCAGCGGGCTATTAAATTATTTCAAATAGAGCCCCGAGCGTAACTCGCTCCATTGCGAGTTAAGTAAACATGTGAACCAATCCCACAGTCAGTGTCCATGTCACAGCTGCGTATACTAGCACGGGTAGAATGCATTTTATATCATCCTATATAAACCCAATAAAAGCTGCAGATAGGTATATTGTTCTTATTACAGCACTTACCTTTAATTCTAACTTCAATCCATCCTCACTCCTTTCACTCTTTACTTTTTCTAGTTCTTCAATTTTTTTCAAAAGCGCCGATTCGCGCTGCTGCCAGATCTGTAGTGAATAAAAAGTGTTCAATTAGTTTTGAAGTTTTTAATTTCATTTCTTTAAACTGTAGATGTAAATTCAGCTACGATTTCAGTGAGCAGGTAGGTGTTTGTATAAGCTTTTTGTATAAGCGTTTTTATATAAGCGTGCCTGTACCCAAGCGTCGTTGCACGCACACACTGATACAAATAATAGGTGATAAAGATGTATAATATTTTGTATAGTTAGATCTACACAGAACTTTATACATCATTATACGCCAGTCTAGGCCTTGACGTATGCGTCGATGCTACGCTGCCGCTTTTAATAAATTTGTGCATGTACTTTCATTGTTTCTGTCATTATTTTAAAGTTGGCAACGCGCTCGTAGATCCTCCTACTCCACTCGTTTGAATACCCATTCAATAATTTAAAAAAAACAATAAATATATTTTACTTGTGTTTAAAAAGTCTATGAAAGCTAATTAACGGGGTAATTATCATCATTATTCAATATGGCAGTACTTTTCACGTTCTTTTCAAAACACCTTAAACTACTTACAGGTTCAGTGGCACCCTGTTCAACATTATTGGCGTTTTGATCTGTAGCGGGTGCATTGGCAGGCACTGCACTAGCTTCAGCAGCTGGAGCTTCAGTTTGAACCTGATCTGCTAGTTTTGGAAGTTCTGGATCCTTATTTGCTTCATTTTGTTCGGACTGTTGTGCTTCTACCTAAGAAGAGGGAAGAAATTTTCAATTTATAGTAGTTAATAAAGCTGTCTTTTCTTCTTCTTCCCGTCTCCCACATTTTGTGCCATACAACGCGGTACTCCGTTTTCCTCATCCAGCCTCCACCAGTGAGCTACCTTTCGCATGTAAGGTAAAGTAGTAAAGCTGCTTTAGTATAATGAGAATTCCTTTATCTACCTAAGTTATACGCATTGTATTTCGAAAAGTACCTAAGTATGGTGTGGCGACCGGATGCCTAAATTTCTTGTTCGCTACATATCATCTTTTGCTCTCCTTTCTTAAAGGTTACTCCTTCGTAGTTACAAGTGTCTACGGTATCACTTAACATCAGGTGAACCATTAGCTCGTTTGCCTACCTATTAAATAAAAAAGGCACTGTAAATAGCTCTTGGTGCGAACATTCTGATAAATCAGCCAAACTATGTCTGTTCGAATCGAACAAGAATGTTCATCCATTGAAATAGTTTTGAAAACACGGGTTGAAGAGAAAGGTCGCTGAATTATTCGCTAACAACCTGTGCAAGCCACTCCACCCGACCCCCTTCATCGAAGGGATGGAAAACTAACACGGAAGGGACATTTCCATTTGAAATAATATTCGAACTGCAATTCGTGGGCGGCGACGCAAATGTTGTTTCATTTTTCTTTATTCTTCATCTTATCGAGTCGATTTGGATTCACAAGTTAAATGTGGTAACCCGACCAATATTCGGCCACATTAAAGGCCTTTTCATTTGCCATCCAGAAGTTCCGGAAACCGCACGGAGATGGACAATTCAGTCAAGACATAAGGTGTTCCATTGTCTGAGGGGATATTTTTTCTTAATGATAAAGAACTTGGATATCTAAATAAACAGTAATAATCACGTCCACTAAGAACTGTTTTAAATATATCAACCGGTCGCAGGTTATCTGCTGTAAGGAAAACGTGGTAAAGGGGGCTTCCTTGAGCAGTCAAAGGTTCACTGCGTCTGCAACGTTTCATATCAATCCCTGGAGCAACTATTTTCGTGTCTCCTGTGTCAATGTGTCAATTTGCGTGCTCTATGCGGGACTTGAAAGTAGCGTCGGATAGCGCTATAGCTGTGGCCAGGTTCTTGGAACATAATATCTAAAATGTTGACTCAAAGAAGAAGAATATCTTTTTTACGTTATAAGGTCAAGATAGCGAGCTAATTCCTGCAGTAGACTCTTCTTACACGAAAGACTAAAGCTATTTAAAGTGATATATATACTATATACATACAAGCTTAGGCTCCTGTGCATTTTCTGGGGCTGGTGCAGGCTTGGGCTCCTGAGATGCTGCAGCAGGACACTGACCCTCGCCACCGCCTGCCTCTTGGGTTTGAACTGCATCAGCCTGCAATATTAATAGTTTCATGAGTACAGGTTTAAGAGGAACTATATATCTACTGTCATCTTATACCTATTGCAGTCTTCTGCAGAACATTAGCCATTCTTTGTTTCCCCATTCTACGCCAGATATCCTGGTCCTCGGTTTTTTTTTTATCCAGCTTCGACCAGTAACCTTTCGCATATCGTCGGTCCATCGGACTGGAGGGCCGCTACGCTTACCAAGACGCGGTCTCCACTCCAGAAGGACATTATATAATTGTAATACACGGAGGTAAGAACTTTAAT
The DNA here is from genome assembly GCA_019425675.1 of Leucinodes orbonalis. Classification (NCBI taxonomy): domain Eukaryota; kingdom Metazoa; phylum Arthropoda; class Insecta; order Lepidoptera; family Crambidae; genus Leucinodes; species Leucinodes orbonalis. The sequence continues at coordinate 45,973 of PQWD01003804.1, forward strand.
CCTTGTCTACCAAAATTGTCCAAACACACGATCACGATCGATGTGGTCTTACCACATAACATAGTAAACTCTTTGATTTAACTTATTTTCATAACTTACTCTACGACGAAAACGAAAGACATATGTACCATAAAAGACGATGGTAGTAGGCAAACAACAAGAGGCACCTCCTCAAACTGATAATGAATATTTCCATTAATATTTCACAGTAATATTTCCGTACCTAAACACTAGTGTGAATTATTATAAATCCTTTTATCTACACTAATTAACCAGCCCGAAAACTTTTAATCTGCCATCAACATTTGCCACGCATTTGGCACCAGGCAACAAAAAGTTTTCTCCAAACGAGCAATAGAATTAATTTATCATTTGAGTGCTAACACTGACCGAAAAGACAATTTCGTAACATAATGAATGTCAACTTTCGCAACAACAATCATATTTTGCAATTATTTTATTTGCGTTTCATGAAAGTTTAGACAGTTATAATCAGATTATAATAGGATCTGTCTAGAGGCAGTTTATCGGTAAAACTTTAGGCGTAAAACAAACAATTGTTGGCGTAAAATATCACAAAACTAAAGTTAAAAAGTTATAAAAAAAATATTTAATTAGAGATGAAGTAAACCCCACCATGCGTTCACGAGCTTATTGGTAGTTTGGGCTAAGCTCACATCAAAGCTTCAAGGCGGAATTGTGACGATATATTTAAATTATTGCTATTATTTAGATCTGGATAGAAAAAGGTGTTTTCAATATGGGAGAGACCCTATTGAAAAGGAGGAAAATAGGGAAGGGGGTTTAAGCCTTCGGTAACTTTAACCTACCTCAACCTCGGAGAAACACAACGAATAGAATCCAACCATATCACGCCTGTTTTCTAAGGCCGTGTGACTGTGGAATCACTCCATTCGTGCCAAAGCACGACACTCCCATACTTCTTGTGCTTATAATCTATTGACCGCCAGAGACGCCTTGAAGCTTCACAATTGTAAATAATAATAAATATCCACTGACATTCACACAGCGCCATCTTGCCCGAACTAAGCATTAGCCTGTAATATGGGTACTAAACAATGGATAAACATACTTACATACTATTTTGCAAATACATATATATTACATAGTTAACACCCAGACCAATACAAACCTACATGTTCATACGTACAAATGTTTGTACTGCCCGGGATCAAACCCTTGGTGTAGAAGCCTACGTTTTAACCATGGCACAAAATGGGTTGTCAAATTGTGCCAAGATTACTGATAGGCAAAGGGTTAAACAGGTAGAGGAAGAAGTAAAAATAGGGGAGATTTTGGCCTCCGGCAACTTCTAGCTAGAACACGTCCCTCACATATCACGCCCGGTATTCTGTCACTCCGATTGAGAAGGCCCATTCATGCCGAAGCATGTCTCTTCCACATATCAGTTATAATAATAATAATAATAATAAATTCTTTATTTCTTCAACATTTTTCTCTACATTTACAGAAAAGTTGTCGTAGTCACCTTTTAAGCAGAAAATGCCTGTGTCAGGAGACTACGCTCTTGCTTATCTAAAAGTGTTACATTTTTGCTTTTACAAATTAACTTGTAATGTTTTGTACAATAGATAATAGGTATTGTAGTAGGAGTGTGTGTGTGTGTGTGGTGATGTGTGTGTGTGTGTGTGTGTGTGTGCGCGCGTGCGTGTGTGTGTGTGTGTGTGTGCGTGCGTGTGCGTGTGTGCGTGCGTGTGCGTGTGTGTGTGTGTGCGTGTGTGCGTGTGCGTGTGTGTGTGGGTGTGTGTTGTTGTGAGTGTGTGTGTGATTATGTGTATTAAAATAAACGTGGTTAGTAAATTTTCTGTTTTCGTCGCGTAATCTAATACTAGTAGAAAACTCAGTAACCCGTTTTTTACATTCAACGATGTCTTATTATAAATATCTAATTTATCGTTAATTTTATTGTACAGAGATTCGGCCGTTTTGTGTACTGCTTATCGGCAAACGCAGTATTAGTTTTGTTTCTGAGTGATTCGTTTCTTCTCTTTTGGTTTAAAGATTGTCATAAACTTAAACTCTTGTGTTTCTTTAAGATACAGTAAAGAACGTAGAGTTTTCTCACGACAAAACATACAAACACCAAAACAAAATACGAGTAGGAAATCTCCTGTTTTTAAAATGCATTACTTTTAACAATGCGCGCTGTGCTCGCTCTAAATTGATCACCCGCGTTTNAAAGGTCGTTTATATAAACAAGAAAAGTGTAGGCCTAGCACGCTTCCCTGCGGAACTCCGTATTAACCTCCAGATCCTCACTATTATACTGTCCAACTTTACCCTTTGAGTCCTTTCCAGAGAAGCTTTTAAAAAGTGACAACAGACCCGGTTACTCTGACCCATATATTTCCAATTTTTGTAAAAGAATAGGACAGGACTGTGTCAAATGCATTTTGAGATCCAAAAGACTGATAAGCATTTTCACCCTATCTAGGGACTGATAGCCAACTGTTTAGTCCCGAAACCGCATCCTCTGTGATAGACCCTGCCTAAACCAAATGTGAAGTTGATATACATTGTATTTATTTAAAAAGTAATCAGCCTAGAGTTTTAAGAGTTTTCTAAAATTTTAGCGATTACTGGCAGCACCGAAATCGGCCTATATTACTCACGTCGTCTCTGTCCCCACCTCTTGTACAGGGTATAAGAGCTTTTTAATGAGCTGAAATTACCCTGTTGAAAGCAGAGTTAACAAGGTGAGTTATAATAGGTAAAATTTCTTTTTTGCCAGTTTCAGAACCCGACACCAACACCTCCCACCCAGGCGAACTATTCGATCTTAGTTCATCACAACTCTTTCCACCTCCTCCAAATCAGTTTCAAGCAGGACAAAGAGTTTTGCTTTTTGTTTGGTATATCGTTACTTCGCAGCTTCTGTAACATTTTGATGTTACTAACTGTATACAGTTGCCAGTTGCTTTCCTATATTTGCAAAGTAATTGTTAATGAAGTGTGTGTTATGTTACTAAAATAGAATCCAATTAAAAGCTTCAATATTGATATGTACCTTTATACGTAAAGCTATGTACAGTTACTTCAAAACATACAAAGGGAGCGTGTCGTTGCATACCCACGGCCGATTTGCTAAACGAACTTCTGCGAATTTGAATAATATGATGGGTTTTATTTGCCGCTCCAATTAACCCGAATTTATAATTTGCCCTTATATTTCCATTTTAAACGATGCAAAATATTATATTACAAAGGAGTGCGTTCGTTAACGTCTAACAATAATCTGGAACATGGCTATTGTTAGAATATTTAATATACAGTTAAATTAAATAAAAAGTTCTCTACGTTTATACCTACCTTGCGCCTGCTCTACAATCCAAACTTGAGCTTAGGTACGTTAATAATATCAATAATGCAGTATATATCATGTTCCTATCCGATTTTTTTTCTTATATTTTTTTTAATCTTGTAAGTTGAACTAATGAAATAAATTAAATAGAACCTATGCTCTAGATATTTGGACAAAAATAGGTAAACATCCTACAAGTAATATTGGTTAAATTATGTGGCTGCTACCATTAGCATAACAAAATCATCATCACACTTTGTAATGTTCAAACCATTTGATACCCATGGACGTATTTTATACGTCCAATATACCATATGTACCTAGTCTCATACCTACTCCTTGGAGAGCTCATCATAACCAAAACAAATCTTACCCACAAATTTCGTAACTGCGAACAGCCCTAGTCCAAATAGATCTTGTTATAAAACCTTCACATTCCTCTACACTCGTATATCTGTACACCTCATATTTCTCGTCATCGTCCATTTCCAAATAATTACACACGAGTTGTTAACCACACAATGACATGACACAAAACTCAAAAAAAAAATCAAATAAACCTTTTTATTTAATACATCAAAATAGGTTTATTATGGAAAAGGTCTCACCATATCTAATCTTCTTGGTAAATAAAAACTGTAGAACTTATCCGCACTCAAGTTACACAGGGAATAATAAGCAGTGAACGCAAGGAAACACGCTCAAGTCATGCTCAGAACTTCGCCGTCTATTTCTGGAGTACAGACGTAGTTGTAAAAATAGATCATGTGAGTGCGCATTGAGAAACTTCGACTTTCCCGCGAGAAATTTCATCGACAACAAACCATTAATTCAATTAAACGTGTGCAACTTGATGATACATAAGACCAATGACGTAAATTAGAATGAAAATAAAGAAACACATAATATTACTTTAATACTGAACTGCAGCACAATTTAATTTTGTAATTTATTATTATTTCAGTGCTTGAATTCGACCTACTTAGCTCTCTAGGTAATTTGTGCAGGTAGCATGTATGACTTAGCAAGCTACCGAAGTACCTACTGATCTATGGGTATCAAATATTTAGCATTCTACAACGATCATTTTTATTAAGATGGTACCTAATCTAGTAATGGGTTCAATGCTCTGACACATGTTCAGTGTCAGAGGTTCAATTAGATTAATGTACTTTAACATATTTGTTATGGTATGGTGGCAGCATCCTTATCCAATTAAATACCTTAAACACATTTTTCATTTAATATTTTTATATTTAAGGCAAAACAACGTTAATGAAAATAAATTATTGTATTTTATATAGATATATAATATGTCCTTTACAGCATAATTGAATATTTACGAAGTTATAACAGATTTAAAATTGCGATACGTAGCGTTTGCGGCGCCGCGGTGGTACTGGCTGACCGGGGAGGCGGGGAGTGTGCCTATTACGAATATCTCCATTGCACCCCCGCGAAGCATGGGCGGGTCGCTAGTATACTGAATAATACAATCGTCTATTACATTTAAATAACTTTGGAGTTTCAATAGTTCCTACCTAGATTGTGTAATTTTTTCTTAAATTTACATTTTTATCATACAAAAAATTAATTTCTTCAACAATGAATACGCGTGGTCCCCCTACTGCTTATGGCGCACTAACCATTGAGCCCTTTGTCGGAAGCTATCAGAACAATGCTGACAAGCGAATTAAGGCATTTGCCATAAGCAGTAGGTTGACCATGCGTATTCATTGCTATAGATTTTTTTGTTTCAATAAAATTTAAATTTTTAAAAAATACTTCCTGGATGCATTGTATTACTCTTAATAAGTATGCCATATTATTCTTTGGTCGAAATAAAAAATATCCGGTATATACGGGATATGCCAAATAAGATTTTTAATTTTTTTCTGTCTGTTTGTTCCGGGTAATTTATGAAACGGCTCGATCAATTTGGACGGGATGTTTGACAGGTAGCTGATGTAATAAGGAAAATCATAGGCTACTTTTATTTTAAAAAATAGTTTTTATTTTAGAAAAATAAAGCAATGTTTTACGGCGTGGCGCCCGCGCGTCGCGTGAGCTACGCTTTAAGGTTATGTTTTACAGCGGGAGAATATCTTAAAACGCGGGTTACACCGTGGGGAACACCTAGTTTTATTGTTCATAGATGGACTCCTGATTTTAAAGTATCTAAGTTTTCTACAACCAAACTTACTATTATATTTCAATTATATTCCAGTCCAGGTTCTGCTAAAGTTTAACTTTTTATTTCTTCACAAAATATATAAAATCATTAATCGAGAAAAAGAATTTTTTTTGGACTTTATGGAGCTGAGACTTGTAAAATTTTCAAAGATTCTCTTCAACCTATCGCAGTCCACTGCTGGACAAAGGTCTTCCGCAATTTGCACCAGATATGCCAATCCACTTTTCTCATCCAGCCTCCACCAGTGACCTTTCGCAAATCGTACAAAGATTATAGACCATAATGGTTAAAGACCACACACTGACTAGACAGATGGTTGGTTTACTGACCTTTTCTTTCTTTTTGGCTCATCATAAATAATTAAAATAAGTTTCCTATTTTGCAGTAAAAAAAAGTGTTGCCACCTTAGATTTAGAAATGGGGCTTATTGAGAAGTTAAAAAGGGATAGATAGGGCTAGATTGAGCTTCAAAGGATTTTCTGTACTTAAAATGCTGAAATAATAACATTTGGGATAAATCGTTAAAAAGAAGTTCACCCATACTAAAAAGTGTTAGCCCCAAAAGGGCTAAGGCGGCAACACTGAAACAAACGAAAGCAAAAGCGTCCTGTTAAATGTTGTGTTTATTAATAACGTTTTGATTTCTTCGTTAACACCATAAATTTAAAATTAGCGCGCTACGCTTACAAGATACCTGAAGCGTGGGAGTGAGAGGTCCTTAATCAAGCACAAACGCACTAGAGAAAAAGAGACAGCGAATAAATTACTAATGTTAATGTTTTCGGTTAACACTCTTACTCTCGCATTATCAAATCCAAGTGTAACTTCGGATCACCTATAGAAAACATTTTCACTACGAACTCGTCATACTTATGTAAGTAGGTAGTACGAAATCTCGCCCTTGGCTTACGAAAAAATCCGTAGAAAAAAAAAACTACTTTCACATTGACACTAATGACAGCCATTTCACATTTGACCAAGCATATTGACAGTTGACAGATATTCTTGTTGTGGTTTTAAAAAATACTGCTCGAGGTTTTTAGCGTTTTCGAAAAACACTTTCAACGTAATACTTTTATTCATATTTGTGTCCGAAATTTTAAACTCAGATATTTTATAATTCAGCTTAATTTTAATTTTCCTTTCATTGTAGATCCCAAACATGACATCAGAGAAAAACGCTCTACTGGGACAAGCGCGAGAAGCGTTTCAAATGATGTACCAGATATCTCAGTTACTCAGCACCGGCTTGGATACTGAAACTCTCACAATTTGCATAAGGCTGTGTGAGCTTGGCGTAGACCCAGAAGTATTAGCACATGTTATAAAAGAAATCCGAAAAATGGGAGAGACACGATACAAAATAAGCCTGTCAACTTGCAGCCATAAAATGCACATTTCTATACAATAAGATTGTTTGTCATACTTTTTAATTGTTACTTTAATTGTTGAGTAGTCGAAAATTTTACTAGAAGCCTTACTTCCTTGAAGGTTAGATTACGTAAAATTCTCCTACTTGAATTGGTGAGTATGAAATGTTAATTAGTCCATTAAATATTTTGTCTATTGTATATCAAACTGTTCATAACTAATGTCTATACTCAAGGATAATATAAAGTACAATATTAAATATAAAACCTTTTATTATTAAATAAGTTCTATTTTTTAATGTAGGATAACAATTTTCATAATATATTACTTGCATTACAATTATATAGAACCAAGTCCTGCAAGAAAACCAAACAAAAAGAGATGGGATAAAATAAACTCTTTACAAATTGGAGTCCTTGGAAGCACTTATTCTACAAACATGGGTCACATCATCAATATGGAAACAAATAATCATGATGACAGTAACCAGTGCAAATAATATGCTATGAGAATGCCAATTAATTTTATTAACAATTATTAGTCAAACGCTGACTATAGTGCGAAACAAAAACATGTACAACTAAAATGTAAGGGAACACCGGAGTGAAATTATATGCAGTCAGCATGGAACTGAAAATATCACAGTTGCAAATAACTCACCCAAACCAATCGGCATGAACCTGACATAGCAAAATTCTTTTGGCATTACAGTCTTAAGTAAAAGCTACCGTTACTACAATCAGACAATGGTTAATGACAAAATAAGCAATGTCTGAAAATAAACATTTTATGCAAATTAATACACACAATAAAAGGGCTTGATATGATAAGCATACATAATGTTCAAGTAACAACTTCAACTAAGTAATGAAAAGCTAATTATTATTGAATGCAATACTTTCATAACGACTATAATAAATAACATTGCTATGCCTACTTTAGACAAATTGATCTGGATATACTACTGACTTTGAGCAAAATACTTAAGACCGTATGATATTGAAGTTTGAGAACATATATTATTGGAAAGATTGACCCTGCGCCTGGCTTTGCCCTAACACTGAGGGGTCCTCAAATATAGGTTGTTGAGGGTGGAACTGCTCAGCTGTAAGTCTTGTGAACATGATACCGATGCCTTCAATTAAGGCAAGGAGGATTCCGCCGACTAAAGCACTGCCTGCCATTGCTGGAACTCCTGCAAATAATTAAATGATTATATCATATGATCAGCTCATGATGTCTCGCTGCAAGGCATTGGAAGATTGAGCCATAACCTACCAAACAGGGCTAATGCAGATTGGTGTGACAATTAAAATAAAAATAAATATCCACTGACAACAACAAATTACCGGGTATAAGAGACCTTACATCTGTTGTCGCAGGTGACAGGGGCAGTGCAGCATTTATGGAGAATAATAACTATTTATCAGTTGTAGGTCTTCATGAATGCTGCTGTCATAGTCAGGTGTATCACTTATCATCAGGTGAGCATCCTGACCATCCTGTTCATGTTGTAACATAAAGATAACACTGCCACCTAGACCCAAACTAAGCTATTACCTGTTTAATGGGTACTAAACAATGGATAGGGGTACTTATACTTTTTTGTACATATTAGAAACTCCCTGGGACTGAACCTGAACCAACTAGCCAATGTCTCAACCATTACACCATATGGGTTGTCAATTTAATATTGAGGGTTGGAAATTTACAATTAAATCTAGACAATCAAATTAATACATGAGTTTTGATTTTAAGATTTTGTTTTACTAAGTTCTATTGCATATCAGTAAAACTAGGTATTATAATCGGTTGTGCATAGCAGGGATGGATACTCACAACACACAATAAATAAATCTATTGTCTTGGTGCATGCTACATTCATGCAGATATGCAACAGCACCAGTCAAGTAATACCAGTGAACTGGTATTACTGGCATTACGAGCAGCCCAGGCAACAACTAGATATCAAACTGAGCTTAAAAATGTTGACCAATGATTATAAAAAAACCAATAATAACCATTTCTCGCAGCCAGAATTCCTCCGGTAAGGGCACCACTCATAATTGAGTTCCAAGGATCCTCCTTTTGCCTCAAGTAGACTAGAGAACAGTCAATAGTGGAGAACATGCCACCCCAAACTGCAAAGTTCCCAGCAACAACTGGGGATCTTTCCTTTATTGCTGCAAGACTTCCAAGCTGTATAAAAAAAATTTTTTTTTTCACCAATAATGAAAGATGTAAATATGTAGGTAAAAAAGGGAATCAGGGGAGTCTCATCACTTATGTACATGCAAGCCTGTCAATGTAAGCAATTAGAAAAACCTCTTCACCTCCTGCTGAAAGAGGTCTCCTTAATTTAGTGCTGTACATAATAACTCATCCAACCTTTTTGACCATTAAGACCAGAGGTCAAATTTATTAACAGTTTTGATATAACAACTAAATTCTAACTATGAATATCCAAAAGTTCCCCGGTTGACTATGTTGAATATTATAATTTACTTGCCTCTTTTAAAGTAGTGGTTCAATCAGTTTTTAGACAAAGACCTTCAGTACAGTATACATTATTCCCAAAAACTATGGAGATTCTCAAGTCAAAGCGCTAAATTTTTATTAAAGTATCAGTTAAATAAAGTACACTTACCATTTTCCTATTGAATCCTATGGGAGCATTTCTAAAACCTTTTATAGAGTGGAAGATGCCTCCTCCAATAGCTCCCATGATGAATGCACCACCAGAGTCATCCAGAATACGCCAAGGGCATGGCTCTCTTGTATACTCATCCATGTTTCAGATTATTTGATTAACTAAAACGACAATGTATAGAAGTTAGGTAAGAGTATAACCTCAAAATTAAATAACTCTTAAACGATAAATCACTATTCATTCAACTTTTTTATAACAATACTTGGGGTTCTAAACTTTTTCAGATTTTATTGGTTAAAGATGTTATTGTCAAATATGTTTCACTTTATTGCAACATGTTCAAAGTTAAACCTTTTTAATTAAAGGAACGAAACTATAAAGAAAGAATGAATCTCTGAAACATGAAGTTTGTCTGAGGAATGAACGTAGTCCACTGACGTATTAATAATAGTGATGTACCAAAACCAAAAACAATATAGAGTTTAAATCGATATAATTAGGTACTACAGACAAAGATAATGTCATACGATAAGTAATGCAGCTATTACATTATTGGATCTGAAACCATGCGATCTGCATAGTTCCTGCAAATTGCACTGTATAATAGGGAAGAGGCACAAATTTTATTTTTGTGTTTATTTTAAAGAACTACATTTGGAATAGGCCACAAGAATATTTAAAAATCAAAAAAGTGTCATTCTCTGCACAAAAATGCGGTTTGAAATTGACAATTTCAAATTTCGTGCCAAAACGGGCTGGCGTGACGTTTGACGTCAGATATGTGAATGTACCTCCTTTTCTTCAAGTACTTTCACACTTTTGCATTTTTTTCTCGACTGTCGAGACCTAATTTATAAGAATTTTAAATAACTGATAATGTATGGATTTCATTAATTGATATTCCGGAAAAAAAGCCGCGTTGACCATGCTTTGCGTCAATGTGATTATCTAATAACAATCATATTGTTTTTGACTGACACAAAACCAGGAAAAAAGAGATCTCGAGCTGTGAAGAAGAATGAATTATTCATCAAACTATTTTTCGATGCAGTGAAGACGACTATGATGTTAGAATACTTGTTATATAGTACTTGTTATTCTTCATTCTTGTATGAAAAACAAACATATTTACCTACCTAATACAAATACAATAACAAAGTTGTCTATAACTTTTATTGTAAAGATAAGAAATCATGTTAAAAAGTTTAAAAACTTTGTGAATAGAGATGCTCATACCCCATATTTCTGAATGCTAAAACAGAATAATGCATTTGACTCCTGAATCAGCAATAATAAAAAAATGTAAAATTCTTGTAAGCATTGAAAATACACCAAGTTTAATATTGATTTATTATATGACAATCACAAAAACATACAAACTTACACAATTATGATATAAATTTGATTTTTTAAAACAAAGAAAATTATTATTATTTCTTCTTTGTTCCTGGTTCATCTTAAGAATGTAGTGTAAGTGCCATGGATGAGGACTGCACAGGGCAGTTCCATGTGGAAATCCTCAAGGCAGCGTTTTTCAAGCAGTTTCTGCTCACACTGTGATGAGTTAAAATATATACCTTTTCTTTTTGCTCACTACTTTAATTTTCATGTTTGGTGATGAAAAACAATCATTTCTAGATTATCAGTAGACATTAGGCTTTGATATTTCAATAAAGTACCGTTAAAAGTTTATATTTCGCATCAGGCTTATTGCGGTTTGTAAAACTCACTTCCGACAAAAATAAATTACAATCATGTCAACATTAACTTTGGTAGTTTCCTAGAGACTGCTTTTACAGTCCTAAATTTCATTTTTATTCGAAAAATGCCGATTTTGTCGTTTTAATGTTTACTTTTTAATGTTTTTTTTTTACCTTTAACGTCAAAATAATATGTCATACATAGATGACGTAAATGACAGTGATTGGTGTTTGAATTTACGTTCCATTTCAAGTAATTTCAATTCGTAATTATTTTTAAAAAACAGCGTAAGTTAAAATATAAACGGTGTCCCTTTCTTTTATGTTATTTTAACATTTTAATATCAAAATATTCATTTATATTACATTTGCATGTTCCTTATACAGCTAGATCTAGATACATTTTGATGATGGACAGCTACAATTGAAAAAAATGTAGTTAAACTTTTTAGCTACTTTTTTGTAGCTCCTTTTTTATTTTACCAAAACACAGTGTTTTTAATAAAAAATTAATCAAAAATCGCGAATAGATTGGTCGAAAAGAGCCTTTTACCCACGTCATAACTTCGAAATGCTGAGGCAAGTAGTCTTTTCAATAATGAACCTACCAAGCCTATAAAGTCTAGCTATAAAGTAGCTAAGTTTGCAACACTGTGCGATATGCCGCACAGTGTAATAGCAAGCTTGTTTATGTGACGTGCATAGAGTGCAGACATTACAGCCTGCAGACCGCATAATGTAATAACTGCTTGTATGTGATAAGTTAGATGATAATGTTATTTTGGCTAATGAACAAATAGGAAATAACTTAAAAAAATACTTCAAGAGAAGATAAATTTAAGTCTATTGGTAAAATCTTAATCATCTTTAACTATCGCAATCGACAATATCGCATTTCAAAATTTTCAAATGTTCGTCTACTATAGCAGTTATTACACTTTGCGATTTGCACTAGGATTTGCTTACTGTCTAAATGTCAAATAAACAAGGTCATTATTATGCTGGGGCCACACTAACGTTTAACGTCTAACGCCCATCAGCGCCATGGTCTATTGAATCATTACCGAATGAGTAAAAAGAAGATGGTAGATGTTACTATTGCATCCCACAAACATGGTTCTGTTTGCAACACCTCAACAAACGCAATTGCTTTCTGGTCAAACTACTCGGTAGCCATAGTAGTTATTATTGTAAACGCTGTTGAAAAATAATCACTTTTATGTGGTGGCTACACCTGACATTAACGCCCTTCATAACAATAAATAATAAAATAATTAGAATTGTAAAAGTCTTTCGAATATAGTTCTATTTGCTGATGATACGTCATTGATTTTTAATGTTAACAGACGTAAGGAGACTTTTGACGATGTAAAAAGAGCTCTGTCTCAAGTAATGCATTGGTTTACTGCTAATAATCTTTTACTTAATCCAAAAAAAGCTAAATGTATAAAATTCACTATGCTCAATGTAAGGCAGGTCGAGACCAACATAACTCTGAATAATGATCAAGTGGAACTTGTAAACTCCACTGCATTTCTTGGTATAACTTTAGATTCAAAGTTACAATGGGGGCCTCACAATGAATCACTGGCTGGTAGACTTAGCTCGGCAGCTTATGCTGTTAGGAAGATAAGGCTCTTGACAGATGTAGAAACAGCCAGATTGGTTTATTTTAGTTATTTTCATAGTGTCATGTCGTATGGTCTACTGTTGTGGGGCTCAGCTGCCGACATTAATATAATATTTGTACTACAAAAAAGAGCTATTCGTTTTATCTACAACCTTAGACCCCGTGACTCTCTTAAGGAATTTTTTAAAGAAATAAATATAATGACTATAGCATCACAATATATTTATGAAAATTTAATTTACGTCCGTAAATACTATCATACCTTTAAAAAAAATGTGACTCACACAATTTTAATACTAGGAATAGAAACAAACTTGCTATTCCAGACTTGAGACTACATAAAGTAGGTAATTCTTTTTTTAGGAAGATGTATAAAGTTTTTCAATAAGGTACCGCAAAATATTGTCGAGTTACCTTTACATATGTTTAAAGCTAGAATAAAAAAGCACCTTTCTAAAAAAGGGTACTACACTATTGACGAATATTTATGTGATAAAAATCCGTGGTCTTAAACTATTTAGCTATTTCAGTGTTTATGATATATTGTTACATTAAGGAAAATGAAAATGTTTTTAAAAAAGGCTACACTGTTGAGTTTTCTTGAGTGCTACTTTCTCAACAGGCCAAACCACTGAAGCGCTTTTTATTCAAGCATCAAAACTCATATTTTTAGTTTAGTATTTTAAGCGTTTTTATTATATTTTTGTATATTTTTTGACGTTCATAAGTGCTTTTTGTAAGCCTAATTTGAAATAAATGTTTTTGACTTTGACTTTGAATAGCATTAACAGTAGTGTGGCCCCACCATTACTACAGATCGCATGCTTGCAGATCGCAAAGTGTAATAACTGCTTAAGTGGTCTCTGGACCTCTGTTAAATGTGATAGAATCTGAAATCTCTTGAAATCTCTACACCTGCCTGTTAAAAAAAGAATTGTCACTGTCATTGCAGTGTCTTCATTAAAATCGTAATTGTTTTCATAAGTTTACAAATCAAATTAAATCGAAACAAAGTAAAATTCATAAACAAATTAAGCTTCCATTCAAAATGACTATCTACAATATGTACATATTCGACCGGTATGGCACGCTTCTTTATTACGGAGAATGGAATAGAGTTAAAAATACTGAAATGTCAAGAGAAGAGGTAGGCAATTATTATTTTAGATAACTTTTTATATTGATAATACTGTTTTTATAAATAAATGTACCTATTAAGTTTCTTTATTTGATTGATGTTTTCAGGAGGGCAAGCTGATGTACGGCATGTTATTCTCTATCAAGTCATTTGTTGCTAAAATATCGCCATTGGATCCTAAAGATGGGTTTCTAAATTACAAAACCTCTAAATATACATTACACTGTTTGGAAACACCATCAGGCTTAAAATTTGTAATAAACACAGACAATCAAGCTCAAGGAGTGCGCGATTTGTTAAAGAAAATATATGCTGAGATTTTTGTTAAATATGCCATAAGAAATCCATTATGTGGTATTGGTGAACCAATTACTTGTGAACTTTTTAAAACTAAATTAGATGCTTTTATTAAACAGACACCTATACATGCGGTTAGAGCTTCATGATAAATAAATGAATAGTAATAATTTTATTTAAATTTGTTTTGGGATGTTGATTTTCCTTATTAGATTTTGGTGAACATACATAATAAATGTATCCTTACTTATACAGTATAGATTCATGTTCTTTAATTGTTAGGGTCTTCAAAATTCACCATCTACTATATGAAAAAATAGCACTGAACTGAGAGTTTGTAATGGATGAAATGGTAAATCTATTGTATAACTTATTATTGTAATAGAACTGTGCCACCTGATGTGTTAAAAATTAAAATATACTTAATATGCATGTTATTCCAAATATATGTGAACAATTTAATTTTCTTTTGTGTGAGCATGCATAGCCCATAACCAAAATTTTCAATTTTACTTATTGCATAAATTTATTATTATAATTACTCATTATCAGTAAGAGTATAATGTTACTTATCGATTATTTATCTAGAAATTAAGTGATTCCAAAAATAACACAAGAATTTTTACTAAATTCACTACACTTGATTCTAACTTTACACTACAGTACTTTTTAAAATTTTAATAGCTGAAATATTTAGGATTAATCTGCCAATACTACATAGCTTTCATATTGTGTAGTAACTCTAATATAGTAAAGACATATAAATATTGCAAAGTTATAAATATATTTTATGAAAATACAATGTGGCTGGTAATTTTAAGGGGTATTGATAAATATTATGAAAATAAGTTAATTGTATACCATTAATCAGAATATAATAAATTGTGTATATTCCAATTAGACTTCAATAAAAACTAATTCTGGTTATCATTTCATTTTATTTTTTATTATTAATCTGAATATTTTTTGTACCCTATTCTCGCCTATTCGACTGTCATCTGTATTGGATACATTTAGTTAAATTATTGGTTACCTATATGAAATAACTGGATCCATTGTCAAGCTAGACCCACCAATCTGCATCAGGTCTGCATGGTGGTTACGGCCAAATATCTGGTGTGCCCGGCATTGGTACATCAGAGGATAATTTATAGTAGTCTAGTGGTCCGAACGTTCCTTTAGATCGCTGCGTGATCTGAGGCCTGTTGGTTCCAAAGAGTATATAAAGTAGTTGGTTCAAACCTCGCGGGTTGACCGCTGACTGCATGTTGTACTTTGTAGGCAAACAAGAATTAAATGATAGTCCAAAAAGAAAGACAATTTTGTGATTCGGATACATGATACTCTTATGATAGGTGTCTTATCACATTCACATGTTAATAATTTAGCTCGACATGCACACATTATGTGGGATGAGATATTCACAACAAGTAGAATATATTTTACGACACTTAAAATATTTTTATTCATAAATTCTGGCATTAAAAACTATCTTGCCATATTATAATATTTTGTCCGAGTCCCTAAAATGTATGTCATTAAAAATACATCATTTTGTCTGTGGTTGTTTGGTTATGAGTTTTGGTAGAAGAAGTCACACAACATTCACAACAACCAACAACAACAAACAAACAGTTTTATCAAACAGTAATTTCGTTTTAAATAAGCATCATTATTGATATAATCAATAAAAATTAACAAAAAGCGTTGCATAAACATACTTTACAGCCGGAGCATTTAGATAATGGCTGAATTCATCAAATATTGTAAACAAATAATTTGCTGGAATGAGTGAAACCGACGACACCGATGTACTTTTACTCATACCGCCCAATTTCTTTTTAGTTAACAGTTCAGGCTCTGAGGATTCACTGCTAGAGTCTTCTCGGACTGTTGTACACAAACCGGTTTCTTGTACCGCACAGGTGCTTGGAAAATTAGTCGATCAAGTTCATTCACTTGAGTCGAGGTTAGAAAGTTTGGAAGTTGTTTCGACAAGTGACACGGTGTCCACGGGTGGGCCACTTTCAAGGAGCAAACGTTGGGATACTACTAGCGTCGACAGTCGCAGCGTAGACAGCAAATATTTCACATTTCCACGTCGTCGCCGCCGAAAGCATATTCGTAAAGAACAAAAGCGTGATTTGTCTTTGACCAGTTTAGATTCTCTGAGTAGCAAAAGTAAAAGTATTCCTTTGCTTAAACTAAAAGGTAACATCGAAGAGGCTTCCGATAGAATTCAACACTTTCATGATACAAGAAGCATGGATGGTGACATAAGCAGCATAGTATCAACACCCAGTAAAAAGAATGACAAATTATTGCTGCATGAAATTGACGAATTCCTTACAAAAGTAGAGTCATATGAGAGCCCTGATTCTAAGTATAAAGATGGAAGAACAAGTTTAAGTCCTGAAAATGTTATAAAAGCTACAGGTGACTACATAACTCATAAGTTAGATTTAAAAAACAGTGATGAAGTGAAGCTGCCCAGTGGGCGGGTTGTCTCGAGTAATATACTTGATAAATACATTTATCTTGTCAAAAATCAGCCTACTGCACCTACACAAGCTGATAAGACATTACAAACACCAAATCCTCATAAAATTGCAGAAGATTCTTCTAACAAGAGACAACTAGACAGCTCAGCAAGAGAAACTTATGTTACTAAAACAGAATCAAAGTCACCAAGCATACGCAGGCTTAATTTCTCAGATAATAAAGATGTCCAGCCAACATCCCACACCCAAGAGGGTTACACAGTCTAACCATTTAGACAGTTTCCATCCTTCAACAAATAAAATCTATGATCGAGCAACCAGAGTCTTGGAACAGTACAAAGCACATAGTACAAGTCGTCCTGGTCAGAGCTCTATGACAGAGACAAGTTATATGATGTCACCAAAAAAAGATGACTTCAAAATGCCCCCAAATGAGACCTTATGGATATGATAATAAGGAAAGTTTGAAGCTGAAGAACAAACTTATAGACTCAATTGATTCAGACTTATTGAGTTTAAGTGATTTATGGGGGGAGAAAGCAGAAGGAGGCAGGGTTGAGAGAGCAGAAAGTTTAAAGTTAGAAGAAGAAAGACTTAAAAGAGAGGTAAACTATAATATTACTGTACAACTCAAGAGTTCGTTTTGATTTTCCCATGTTATAAACTTGATAATTCCTCTTAACAGTTGTAATAAACTAAGAATAAGCAATACATGTACTGAGTATGAATAAGACTATTAGTGATTTTGAGTAAAGCCTGATTTGAATTAAATAAAAGTAAAAATTATAAATAAAGGATGTTTAGGTTTTAGAGAAGTGCTTATTGAAAATTTGAGTAGCTCAGATGTTTTGGCATAAGTTTCATTCAGATGATTGATATGATTTGTAATATGCAATTTTTTGTATTGCCATCAGCACTGCGAAGCCATGATCCAGCAGCTGCAAAAGAAGATTCTAGATCAGCAAGAGAAACTGGCTGTCGCTTTAAAAGTGGACCGGGCAAAAGATACAGCCATCACAAAGCTCAGAGAAGCATGGTTAAAAATTACAGGGAGTTTGGATAAAGCAGAAGAACGCCACAGAAGTGCACTAGAAAAGATGATAAAAGAAGTGGAAAACTTCAAAATTGTAGCCGATGAAGCTCAGAAGGTTAGGGAGTCAAGTATTATGTAACACATTTTTGAAGATTTTTAACCCCCTGACTTAATTAGGTGGTATTTATCTATTAAGTCTTTGAACATTAGGAAATCAGAATCAAAAGAAAATATATTATAAATAATTATTATCAATATATAATATGTAGTGTTTATTGATAAGTTGGAAAAATCATACATACATATATTTAATGCAAATAAGACTATTATTATGTATAAGACAACACATGGTGTAATGGTTGAGATAACGGCTAGTTCACCAAGAGTTCCAGGTTTAATCATGGGCAGTACAAATCTTTGTGGGCATAAACTTGTTTGTATTGGTGTTTCTATGTACAATTGAATTTTAAATGGAGTTTTTAATTTGTGCTTAATCTATGTTTACAGAAAACCAATCACTTTGAAGCTGAGCTTTATAAAGCATTAGATTTGGCTCATGATTACCAAGACAAATGCAAACAGATGTCAATAGAGAAGAGTCGCTTGGAAGAGGCAATGGAGCAGGCAAACGTAAACTATCAGGATATGCTCAGTCATAAGGACAAGGAAATACAGATGCTGAAAGAGAATTATGATACAGTGATGAAATTAAATAAACAATCAACAGACTGTGTAAAAAATTTGGAAGATGCATTACAAAGAGTAAGTATTATAATTAAATTGTTCCTATTTATTTTTATAAGCAATTGCTTATCATCTTGCAATTCCAATGAAGAATAATTTTTTGGAGCATATTTACATAATAAAAAATTTGATAAGTTTAATATTTTGTTGATGTAGCTCTAATTGTTTATTTGTAAACTACATAAGTGTGTGCAAAATCAAATCTGGCATTTTTAATTAATTATACCAGAACATGAAAATTAACGCGCCTTCAGAAGCAAAGAGTTAATTATAATAATATCTTTTGTCACCCTGATGATTGCGATTATTGATTAATTAGGGTATCTGTAATTATCAGCCTTTTATAATGTGTACTATTTTAAATATTTTTTTCAGGAAAAAGAAGAGCATGAACACACCAAAAGTCAAGTTGATAACCTTGGGCGTAAGATTCAATCGTTCAATGATGAAACATCTCTGGTGTTACAAGAAAGGGATGTACTAAAAGATAAAGTGAATGAGGAACGATCCAGAGGCAACATTTTAGAACGGCAACTGTGTGAAAAGCAAAATCAGAATAGTGAACTTTTGAAGAAATGTGTAAGTTTTTTTTATGTTACCAAGTGTACAGGATAGTCAATACGCTCGCCATGACAGAGCGGCATTGATGGAGACTAACTGATGGACAGTTATTACTCTCCATCAATGCCGTACCCCCCGCAACGCACTATGTCGAGGTTCGAGTCCCACTCTGTGACGCCCTTGGGCTCGTTGTGTAAATTTTAAGACTGCTCTCAGCCTTGAGATTTACACATCTGCGCTCAAGCTGTAAAGGCCATCTGCGGCCAACAGCAATAGTCAGTTCGAAAAAAAACATCAATGCTACTGCGCCCGTCACCCGAGACAACAGATATTAGGTCTTATATCCTGTGATTTCACTAGCTCAGTGCCCTCATCCCGAAACACAGAAGTGCAAAACAGTTATATTTCACAGGACGATATCTGACACTGCGGTGATACCTCCCTAAATGACTTAGTACCGAGTTTACTACTTAGTAAAAACCATATTGCGATGAGGGCACTGTATTTTTGCCAATTTAACATTACACAGTAGAACATGAAAATCCACACTAGGTTCCTGCTCCAAGCAGGAACCTAATGTGGGTTTTCATGTACTAAGTGTTAAGAGGTTTCCCCATATTAAATCCGCAGTGCCAGATATCGTGTCGTGAAATAGAATTGTTTTGCACAATGGAAATTCGTAAACACATTGGTACGTGGCGTCATTTGATCAGTTTCTTTCCCAGTCCTCTGCTAGAAAACGAATCCCACATACGTCAAAACTGTAGAATCATTAACCATCTGAACTTTTTTCTGAGCGGATGTCCTGGCGACCTTCAAGAAGAGAGCGTATTCCCGTTTAAAAGGCCGGCAACGCATCTCTTAGCCCTTTGGTATTGCAAGTGTACATGGGCGACGGCGTCATTCAACATCAGATAAGCTGTCTGTCGTTTGCCCGTTAACCCTGAAAAAAAAAAAGGATTTCTACCTGTTTTAACTCCACATAAACAAATTAATATCCACTAACATAGCGCCATCTAGCCTCAAGTCAGCTTGAAGCCAGTATTATGGATACTAAACAACGGATAAGCATACTTATATTCATTTTTTTGTCAATATATACATATTATACATAAAAACCATCCAGACGATTACAAACAGACATGTTCATGCACACAAATGTTTGTACCGCCCGGAGATTGAACCTGGAACCCATGGTGCAGCAGCCGTCGTCTCAACCACTATACCAAATGGGTCGTCCATAAAATGGTTTTCTACCGGTTTTTACCATTTTACAACCAAAGACGCCTTAAATCGTCATAATAGCTTTTCCATTGTGTCTAGATTAGTCAACTATATTTCCTTTTTAAATCCAGGACATGCTGGACAGCGAAGTAAAGGTGCTCCGGAAACATCTAGAACTCCAAAAGAATGAGCTCAAGGTCCACTATCAGAAGCAGCTGGAAGACGCCGTGCTGGGTAAACTGCACGAGTTCCAACAACAGTTGGATCGTGCCGAGAAAGATTTAGAAGCTGATGCTAGGATCAAGGAGAACGCTATTGTGGACAGTTTTAACAAGCAAATTGCTAATATTGAAGAACAGTGAGTTTTTGGTTTTACTTTTATTTTAATTTATTTTATAAAAAAAGAGAAAAACGTAGGACCGGGATATCTGGCGCAAAATGGGGGAGACCTATGTCCAGCAGTGGACTGCAATAGGTTGAAGAGAAATTTTATTAAAATGTTTTTAATTGAAATTAATCCAAATGGATAAATAAGTAAAAATTGTAATTGTAAAATAATATTGACATCGATTACATGGTTAAAGTTAGAAAAAAAAATTGAGAAATTTTTAAAGAATCAGAAACGCGGGTCGAAACTTTTAATTTATAAAATCTTTTATAGTGGGTTACAGCCCAATCTCTGGGCCCTACAGTGGAACGTAACCGACTTTACGAACAGTTTTTGCAAAATTATAAATTTAATTCACAACATAACATAAAATCATTATTCATTACCTATAATTTAACTAATGGTCTCACATTTTGATTCCATAAAATTATAATATAATGTGAAACTCTGATATAGGTGGGAATAAGGTGCCCACTCATAATGGGACAGACCTATGTCTAGTGGACTGCGATAAGTTAAAGAGACAAACAGAGGAGTCCATGCGAATGACTCAAACTCATGTTTCCCTCGGGTGTAATCATATTTTTAACTAAGCAATAATAAATAAATACTTGTATGTTTTCAGACATAAACTAGAAGTGAATGTGCTAGAAGAAAAACAGAAGGAAGAAATCAACTTGTACAGATTACAATTGGCTCAGGCCAGTGAGAAGATTGGTTTGCTCGAGGTAAGAAATTTCCGGGTATGTGAGACCTAACATCACGGTTGATGGTGATGTTATTTTTAAACATACAGCGCCATCTAGCCCCAAACTAAGCATTATGCCTGTAATTTGTTTTTCGAACTGACTACTGCTGTTGGCCGCAGATGGCCTTTACAGCTTCACCGGACAAGTGGCGAGCGCAGATGGCTCTCAGCCTTAATAATATGGGTCCTAAACAAACGGATAAACATTCTTATATAAGTTATATAATTATTTTTGGAGTTAATACAATATATCCATAGAAACACCAAGGCCGATACAAACAGACATGTTCATGCACACCAATGTTTGTACGGGAATCGAACCCGGAACCCTTGGCGTTGTAGTAGGATAGTAGTCGTTACCACCCACCAATCTGCAGCGGGTCGGCCCCGTTTTAGAATTATTGTTGAGATCGGTGTCGGTGGCTTAACGGTGTGGACTGTTGCCTGCCGACCCGGGAGGGCGCAGGTACAAATCCCGGCCACTATAGTATGTACACACACCAATATATTTTCAAAATTTTAAAAACTATATGTACGTTTATCCAACGCTCTTACGGTGAAAGAAAACATCGCAAGGAAACCTTTGCACGCTAACGAACAAATTCAAAGGTTGTACGTGAAGTCGTACAATCCGCACTGGGCCCGCGTCGACGACTAAAGCCCCTATACGAATATGTGCCCCTCGGTGGAGACGTATAATGAGCTGATGATGATGAATCAATCAATTAGTTTGTAATTAATTATAATATTTTTTTATTAATTATCATAATTGATGATGAATCAATCAATAAGTTTATAATTATAATAATTGTTTACTAATTATTATAATCATAATTAATTAATTTATATCAATAATGAATTATTAATAATTAATTATTTTTTAAAGATTTATATTTTAGAGTAAAGATTTATTTGAATAAAGCATTTTTCAATTTCCTGGAGGCCCTGGGCTCAGCGTAAGGTAGATAGATCTAAGGTAGGTAGACTCGATACTGAGTCGTCTAGGTAGGTACCACCGCAGTGACAGATATCATCCCGTGAAACAGGAGTGTTATGCATTTTGTGTTTCCGGATGAGGCACTGTAGCTAGTGAAATTAGGTATAAGAGACCTAACATATGTTATCTCGGGTGACGGACACAGTGCGGCGTTGATGGAGAATAATAACTGTCTATCAGTTGTTAGTCTCCTTTAATGCCGCTCCGTCATGGTCTGGCGTATTACTTACCATCAGGTGAGCGTCCAGACCGTCCTGTACACTTATAACATAAAAAAAGATACATGTGGGAATGTATATTTATTTGATGATGATTAATGTAATATACAGAGTAAATTGGAGCAACATCGTCGCAAACGCGTCAGATCGCGGCGCAATTACACGGCGTTATGGAGGCGCAGTGGAGACAGGCGCTCGGGATACTCACCAACCACCATTCGCTCGATGTGTCAACGATCGGACGCCGGCAGGTAAACACCCGCACCATACTCACGTGTAAGGGGCCATGAGGACTAATTATTATTTTATTTTATTCGGAATAGCAACAGCACTAACACAGTTTGTGGGATTACAATTTGAAGTACAAGTTATGTCTCGGCTATTGAAAGAAAGAAAGAAAGATGAAAGATCTTTTGATGAAATGAAATGAAATGTTACTGGTTTGGCAATCTAATTTTTGTGTAAGTGTTTTTACCACAATATCCTCATGTGCTTATTCTACACTTAATAAACCTGATTATTTTTTTATTTTTCCTATGCGTTTCATTTTTTTAAATTATATTACAAATAATCTATTTTCATCCAAGATAAAATTAACGGGTATAAGAGACCTAACATCTGCTGTCTCTATCGTCAGGCGCAGTGCAACATTAATGGAGAATAATAACTGAATGTCAGTTGCTGGTCTCCATCAATCTGGATCTATAAATAATATATTAATATAAACTTTTATATTTATGATTTCTTAGCATCGACTCCGGTGGTTCCCGAGCCAGTTCGTGTGCCGTCCGCCTCCAAAGACACGATGTTCAACTTTGACGGCCTCAGCGACAATGAGCTGCAGCACTACGTCAAAATGGTAATTATGTTTGTTTTAACTAATTATTTACCAATAAATCAGACACAATTAAAATTCCATTGTTTGTCAGCTATGAACAATAAACTAGATGCACAATCACGAAGGTTCGACAAGTTGATACATCAACGAAAAATGTCCGAACCGCTTGACACATACGTTGACGCATGTTATATTTATGAATGACATAAAATTATCCATTAAAATTTGACCTTAGGTCGTCATTAAAGGTTGCAAAATCAAAAGCACGAGCACACTAATATGTCACTATGACATGTAGCGAGCGACGTGATTATGAATGAAAATTGTACTCAACTGACGGACATTTACGCGTCAGATTGTACATACAGTTAGTTTATTGTTAATCTAAGTTTGCCTGACACTGGCATGGCAGTCTGGTTAACTAGGCTATTACATTCATCATCATCAGCTCATTAAACGTCCCCACCGAGGGGCACGAGCCTGCCCGTATAGGGTGATTNTCTCTTCAACTATTGCAGTCCACTGCTGGACATAGGTCTCCCCCATTTTGTGCCAGACATCCGGTCCTCCGCTTTTCTCATCCAGCTTCCACCAGCGACCTTTCGCAAGTCGTCGTCCATCGGGCCCGAGGGCGTCCTACGCTACGCTTGCCAAGACACGGTTTCCACTCCAGAACTCGTCTGTCTCATAACAAACCTAGGTTACTACAAATTTAGGTAAAATCCTTTTAAGATTAGTTTGTTAAAAACTATACATTCATGAAGAAATTTCAAATAAATTAATATAAATAAATATCCACTGACATTCACACAGCGCCATCTAGCCCCAAGCCTGTATTATGGGTACTTAACAACGGCTAAACATACTTATATACATTTTCTTTTTTTTGTAAATACATACATACTATACATAGAAGAAGAAAATATGTTGTTTAAAAATACAATTGAAAGTATATTTGAAAGATTTGGAGCGTTATTGAGTTTAAGTTTAACTATGGATGGAAAATACTTTATACAAATTATCTACTTTTTATACTTAATTTTAATTAATAAGAATTCATTTCCTCAGCAAATTATAAATGGTTATTACTCTAACTTGTTATATGGTTACATAACAACGAATAACCCCAAAACTTCGTTGAATTAACCCTTTACTAGGTTTGGTCATTTGGACCCCTCTATTTAGAGATGACATCACTTTCAACCCTGTCCCACTCTATTAAGTTTGAGAATGGCATACCTGCTTAAAGATTTACAGTTTATACGAAATATCTAAAAACTAAATCCAAAATTAAGGGTTTTCAGCTTCAAAGTTCGTATTTTTTTACTTTAAACATCGTCTTTAAGCATTTGGTAGCGTCTATAAAGTTTGTACAAACTGTAACTCTGGGAACTAATTTGAATACTTCACTAAGCTTTTGAGTTATAAAACATTTTCGTCCACCCCATAACCTGATAATAATTAATATTGAAAACTATACAGTAGACAGTCCTACAAGGTAGACTGTTCCTACAAGGTAGACTGTTCCTACAAGGTAGACTGTTCCTACAAGGTAGACTGTTCCTACAAGGTAGACTGTTCCTACAAGGTAGACTGTTCCTACAAGGTAGACTGTTCCTACAAGGTAGACTGTTCCTACAAGGTAGACTGTTCCTACAAGTTAGACTGTTCCTACAAGTTAGACTGTTCCTACAAGTAGACTGTTCCTACAAGGTAGACTGTTCCTACAAGGTAGACTGTTCCTACAAGGTAGACTGTTCCTACAAGGTAGACTGTTCCTACAAGGTAGACTGTTCCTACAAGATAGACTGTTCCTACAAGATAGGCTGGTCTGCTTTGTTATCAACTTATCAGCAGGAGCCATCTTTTTTTTATCTTTTTGATTTGTATCATATTGTTTTATTTTATGGAACATATTTTTCTAATATACTTTGCTAGCTAGCTTTGACCGCAGATGGCATTTACAGCTTCACAATAAAAACTTCTTCTTTTATATTTGATTCACATGTCATGTCCAGCCTATAATTAAGAAAACTAGCCCGTGACATCGTCCACGCAGAATGAACTTACGAAGTTACTCTATATTACATCAGTCCAGTTACTAGCAGTCGACAACACGAAATACTGGCAGTTTGCTACTGCCAATAACCTTTTTCGATTGACCCATTAAATGGGCGTTTGTGCGTGTGTGTGTGACAGAGAGAGAATGTGTGTGTGTGCGTGTGCGTGAGTGTGTGCCAAATACAAATGCAACAAGTTTTTAGCACAATATTAATTGAATTTTGGAAGACCAAACAAATCAAAGCCGTCAACGTCACAAAGCGCGGTTTGCGGTCAGTTCAGACTCACAGCGACATATTTCACGTTGGGCTGCGCGCGACGCCGAGTAATGGTCGCTGGAACGGATTGCACCTATTCATCGTACCGGGCGCAGAAAAAATATACTTAAAATATTTATAGCCGAGCGTCGGTGGCTCATTGATGTTAACTGTTGACTTCCGATCTGTAGCGTGTAGGTTCAAACCTCATCGTACCAATTTCTTTAAATTTTTCGAAATTATATGTACGTATATCCAACGCTCTTACGGTGAAGAAAACATCGTGAGGAAACCTGCGTACGCCTATGAAGAGATTCAAGGGCTATGCATGAAGGCGGCCAAGCCGAACTGAGCCCGCATGGACGACTAAGGCCTATATACCCTATACGGGGTACCCCTCGGTGGGGGCGCTGAGGATATATAAGTAGCTTATTTATACAAACATACATACAGTCCATATGATGAAGCGACAATTTTGAACTGGTATAACCAGCATTGTTAAACTACAACTCTTTTTTATGATGGAAGCAACCGAGCCTGTGGCTTATCCGTTGGAAAGTGTCATCGCTGTGATTATACATTAACACACAGATGAATTACCGGACTTCTTATAGTGAGTCCTCACTACGTGTCATATCACGCGCAGTGTGATCAGCTCAGCGTGTCACGGAACGAGCAGGCGCGGCGTGGCGTGTGCTATCTGTTTTAAGTCGGTAGATTCAAAAGCGTGCGCGGGCGCCTACAAATCAACACGAGCGGTGTCAAGCCGATCACACTGAGAGTGACGCTTGTGGCGCGTACAAATCAACACCCTATTCTCAAGTTACTTCTATTCAACCTATCGAAGTCCACTGCTGGACATAGGTCTCCCCCATTTTACGCCAGATATCCAAGGTTACTTATTTATATATAATTTAAGCACCATAATACAACAGCACAAAGGGGTTTGCCTGGAGGCATTATTTACCAGTTTATTGATCTATAGGTTGCAAATTAATGGTACCGTGTTTTCCGAATGGATTCCAAACCCAGAAATTCTTAAGAGGATTTAAGTCTCACTTGATATAGCAACGAATCAATAAACTTTCCGAACTTCGACAAACAGTACTTATGAACTTTCAAATTGTTTTATTGTATTCCTATTTTGAAATTCTACATTGTAACTTATTAAATGTGATTTGCTTCTCGATATTAACTGTTATTGTCAAACTTTATGTTAATTTGCTGTCTGTACCTACGGTACTTTTCTAAATATTTTATTTTCCACTTCGATGGGCCCTGGTTAAGGTTAAGTACGGAGTTTTAACTAAAATGTTTGTTGTGTTTTTAACGTGTAGGAATTTTAATTCGATGGATTCAAGTCAGATTAGAATTCCAAATTATCGATGAATCATTTCAATAAGATGAAGTAACGCCTAAAACTATTGGAGAGCATGATCATCATCATTCCCATCAGCTCATTTAACGTCCCCACCGAGGGGCATGATCCTACCCGTAAAGGGTGGTTAGGCCTTAGTCGCCCACACGGGCCCAGTGCGGGTTGGACGATTCACGCACAACCTTTAAATCTCTTCGCAGGCGTGCGCACATTCCCTCAAGATGTTTTCCTTTACCGAAAGAACGTCGGATAAACGTACATATAATTACGAAAATTCGTAATCACATTGGTACGTGGCGGGAACTGAACCTGCGCCCTCCCTGTAGGAAGGCAACAGTCTTCATCATTGAGCCGCCGACGCTATCATGGAGAGCATAATGCCTCTTCGATATTTTTTTCTACATAAGTCGATTTTTTTTTCGTCAATAGTAGGTATTGAAACTGCTTGGTGGCATTTTACTTGAAATTTCGTACTTACACTCTTAAAAAAACTAAAACACGTGTTTCAGCGTTTGTCAAAATTTGTCAGAAGGGTGTTAAAATAGGGATTTAAAAAATTTGCTTGGTGAAACAGAAATTGTTTGACTGTCTACACTAATTATACACACCATGTATTTGACGACCCATTTGGTGTAATGGTTGAGACGTCGGCTATTACACTAAGGGTTCCAGGTTCGAACCTCGGGCTGAACAAGCGTTTGTGTGCATAAATATCTGTTTTCTATGGATAAGATGTATGTATTTACAAAAAAGTAAGTTTATCCGTTGTTTAGGGTCCATATTACAGGTTTTGTTTGGGGCTAGATGGCGCTGTGTGAATGTCAATGAATATTTATTATTATTATTTAATTGCTACTCAAATAATGTTCCTAAATAATTGTCAAAAGGCGAAATCTATGAACTATCAAAAACTATTTTGACATTTCGATGCTTTCAAACGCTTCAACTCCACTCATTATAGTTGCACTAACTCACTCACCTACTAATTACGAAAGTTGTTATTCATTAGTTCTTTGAATCGCTTTGAAGTTATCTAATTTATGATGCAGGCGATGGCTGATTTACTGTTCTAACTATTAAGTAACCGGCATTTAGAAATAACCGATTTCCAGTCTATTTAAAAATCATACAAAAATACTCTCCACTCGATACTTAATACCAGTGCGCTATCAATACTAGATTATTATTCATCATCATCATCATCAGCTCATTAAACGTCCCCACCGAGGGGCACGAGCCTACCCGTATAGGGTGATTAGGCCTTAGTCGTCCACGCGGGCCCAGTGCGGATTGGACGACTTCACACACAACCTTCGAATCTCTTCGCAGGCGTGCATGAAGGTTTCCTCACGATGTTTTCCTTCACCGCAAGAGCGTCGGATAACGTACATATATTTTTCAAAAATTCGAAAATACATTGGTACGTGTCGGGATTTGAACCTCAGCCCTCCCGGTAGGAAGGCGACAGTCCACACCACTGAGCCACCGACGCTCTAGATTATTATTATTACTATCATACTAAATAATTTTATAATTATTATTTTAAATATTTTGATTCCCAAAATAAAAATATACATAATGTGACATTATCTTCCAATTTTAAGTTATTTATTTACCTTATCTTTACTTTCAAAAAACATCTGGCAAGTCCCTTGATGTGTTTAAAAAATCTTAAAAGTAATATAGGTACCATATTTTGTATCTTTATTTTAAACCTAAATTGTATTAAAGACTTCGATCATAGAAACTA
This sequence comes from Leucinodes orbonalis, assembly GCA_019425675.1. Lineage (NCBI taxonomy): Eukaryota > Metazoa > Arthropoda > Insecta > Lepidoptera > Crambidae > Leucinodes > Leucinodes orbonalis. The sequence continues at coordinate 74,994 of PQWD01003804.1, forward strand.
TATGATCGAAGGTTAAAGGTGTCAAAATTAGAAGAAGCCAACTTTTACGATGAAACAGAACTTTATCACATCAACATTGCTTAACTATAAATTGCATCAAAGATATCTTTTTTATTTTGTGACTTCCCCATATCATTAAGGTACATAAGATCAGTGATCTACCTTCACAGTGACACACAAAAAATATGATAATAATATTTGACGATTCAAAAGTATCTGTAACAGATTTATTTGAATATTTTTTTCTTACTTTCAAATTTAAACATAAGAAGTCAATTTTTATTAACCACAAAGAAATTTTAGTAGCATAAAAATTACAAAACATGTGTTTTATTGTTAAAATCTAACACTAGAAGCGAAAATGTATGCGATACAAAAAACATTTTTAGCCATTCCTGGACATCGAGCCCAACATTCGTAAGAAGCTGGATCCAATGTCATCCATCATAGTCTTGACAGACAGCTAAAAGGTCCCTCGTCGGGTCGGGAATAAACGGCAGAGTACCTTAGGGAGTTCTCTTTCAGCGGGATATTATTACAGTCCTTAATACGTCTCTGGGCTTATACAATGACTGTACAACAAATATTTAATCCTACATATTCAGAGCTTGTTTGGCGAAGATAAACACGCATTTGTGTGGATGAGTTTAATTGAACTTCTGTTTATACAGGGTGAATTTTGAATCATTGGTATCCCTTTATTTTTGTACTCATATTATGGAATGTTTTAATCGGAATCTTATACCATATAAAGTTTTCGCTTTTCAAAAAATATGATAAATAAATAAACTATAGCTTTGCATTCAGCAATTCGATAATCTATTATAGCTCGTACTAATTCTTCCGGCGCGTTACCAGTGGTAAAGTTGTTACAATCATAAGTGTAAACTGAATAAGTACTTTTTGAATTTGTTGGAATAAACTTATAGGAATGGTACTGTAACTTCCTCCGGTCTTGTGAACTACAGGCTGATCGCGCTTTTAACAAACTACAATTGGACCGAAATACAATTTTGGTCAATTTCATATCGCGCTAATCATTTGACAGCTAGTTCAGACAAAATCAAACCTTAACATTATGGCAATACCGAATATCAAAAATGTCAACTATTACAGGATCGGAAGGATATCGTAATTACGTAGGATATCGTAACACCCATATTATAATCGAAACGTTTCATTTTAAAATATCGCGATCGGCCTGCTGAGCGTTAGTTTTAAATCGCTGTATGCTCCAAGTGTTATGGTTTCAAATCCTACGGGAAGACCGCGAAGTAAAAGTCACTGTAGTGCGATTCTTCCTGGTTTGGTTACAACATTGCAGTCACCTGATTATCCGAAAAGAAATATGATTCCGTGCTTCGCAGGGCACGTTTAGCAGTGAGTTTAGGCTACAATCCACGCTGCCGGCCTTTAACTAGAACCACGTTAACCGACAAACGGTCGATTTTAAGTTAAAAATTCGAAGCGATACAGTTTTAAATCTTCTATCATTTCAACGTTACCGTATGGCTTTTAATTTTTGAAATATGTAAACACAAAAAATCGTGAAGTGATAAATATATTTTTTATTTAAAAATGCGTTATAGTCAGACATTTCATATGATCTAATTAATGCAGGAAAATATTAATTTTAATTGTGTCTTACGCACGTTTTTTTCGTTTTTCTCCAAAATGACTTTTTGGGGTTAGCTTGGTTTTACACAGTAGGACGTTATACGCTTATAATGAGTAACAGTACACGTATGAACCTCAATCAAAAAGGTAAAAAGGTTTTACATTCATTCAACTTAATGAACAATAGATTTAATATGAAAAATCACCAATATAAATTATACTCTGTAAATTAATGAGCAAAACTGCAAGCCCCTTAACAAAGTTACGGCTAAACTCTGAAAATAGGGCATAGCTAATGTTTGCCAGACGTGTAATAAAACGCCAACGCGGATAGGCAGTAAATCTCAGACTTGTGCTTGGGAGTAAATCAAGCGGTCTGCTAGCAGCTACTAATTTACGTTTTATGATCTCGGGAACATCGTTCATGCGGTTGCAGTCGTACTGCATATTTGGCCTATTTATATATATTTTTTCTATGTTTGATCAGTGATACGCCAAACCACGACAGAGCGACATTGAAAGAGACCAATAACTGATAGACAGTTATTATCCTCCATCAATGCCGCACTGCATCCGTCACCCGAGACGACATATACCCGGTAATTTCAATAGCTACAGTGACCTCATCCCGTAACAGAAGTGTAAAACACTCCTATTTTACGGGATGATATCTGACACTACTTGAATAACGTTTTACATAATCCACATTTCAATTCACTACAATTTGTTGAAAGTTGTATCCTCCAGCTAAAAGTGTCAGGTCTTAAAATTTAAAGAGTTGTAATATTATGAAAAAAAAATATATTTTTGTTCGACGACCCATGTTGTATAGTAATCGAGACACTGGCTAGATTAACGGTAGCCAACAAAAATGCCGTATTTTAAACTTGCCCAGCGACATTTGTGTTCTAGTGCACTACATTGTTTGTAACATGACGCGTCATATATTTTACTGCCCACATAGAAATGCAAGTTAATTATATGATTAGTCAATAGCAATGGTCACTCCACAAATACTTGATGGTACAGTCGGCACCAAAAGTTTACTAATATGAAAGAAATAAAGCAAAATGTGGTAGTCAACTAATAGATGTTGACTAGCCTTCCCTTATGGAAGATCTGACATCAGCAGTGAACTTAAAAGGTAATAACATAGTTTAAGAGTACTTAAAACTGCAAATTATTTTATCTCAGTCATAGCAATCGTTAATATTATTTATATGTCGAATGTTTAATTTTTATAATACAAAAGAAGCTATTCAAATTGGTTCAGGTAGTATTAATAAGAAATAGTAACGTCATACATTTATTCTAATGCCATTAAAATAAACACTTTCATGAACATAAATTTTTGAAAATACGAAACTTGCTAACATCCCTATTGGTAACTTATTTTGACGACCTATTTGGTACCGACCAGATTGAGATGTTCGGCTACTACACCTAGGATTCCTTATTGGATCCCTGGACAGTACAAACATTTGTGTGCATGAACATGTATCTTTGTATTGTTCTGGGTGTTTTCTAAGTTTAATATGTATGTATTTACAAAAATATATAAGTATGTTTATCCGTTGTTTAGTACCCATACTACAGGCTTCACGCTTAACTTGGGGCTAGATGGCGCTGTGTAAATGTCAATGGATATTTATTTATTTTAAAAGGACACAAGACACTGAATATCGATAACATTTTAAAAACAAGTATCATCAACAGATATAATATGTTGGTGACTGTACCTACCATAGACAAATACCTTTTGTGTCTGTCAGAAGTGATTGGCAAAAATAATAAAAAATAATTGAAAAATGTATACAATTATCGAAGATGGAAATAATGGACATAACATTGGTTTCGTAATCATGGTTAACGATAAATAACATTTTTAATTATCAAAGTATTGTGGTTAAAAGAAAACTTGACGATTTCAAGCGAAACTTTATAAGTTTATACTCGTAACTATTAAACAAAGACTTTTGACGTACTGTCTGCCTTACTTAGAAAATTTATGTAGGTATTTCAATTAAACGCAGAACGCTTTCCGCTGGTTATCTATGACCCTTAGGTATCACTACGGTCACGGTAATACATTCAATATTACCGCATACGGTAATGCCAATTTTTTAGTATCCGTCTTGTAAGCCATTTCACCAAATGAACAATTGACGGCGAAATCAGTGTCTCTCTTAAAATATGCCCTAAAATTGATATTATCCACGACTTATACCAAAAATTTAAAAGAAAACTGTTAAGCTTAAGTTCCAATCCTTTTTTTTTGGGTTAATGGTGCATAAACTAGTGTATAATTCAAATATTATTTGTGGTTTCCTAAAGTTAAGTATGTGTACTGTTGGCATAGCCATAAATCAATTTTTAAAAAAACTCTTCATCATATCAGTTACATGATATCCACTGCTGAACATAGACCTCCCCCAATAACTTGCACTCTCACCTCACTATATTATATATATATATATATATACTCTTTGGTTATCTGCATCAATGATGTAAAAAGTATAGATTGATGATCGCGATGCTCACAAAACAATCGAAAAAGTTTTCCGAATGCAGTGACAGCACACATACACATATTTCGAATGAGCGTACATTTACCTAAACAAAAGAGTACAAGCTGTACTCTCTTCGGCGGTTTGTTGACACGGTACGGATGGCGTATCTACCTTTATATATACAGAATATCATTGATCTGCATCCAGCGGCCACCCGCAACCTTTCCTAGGTCTTCTGTCCATCTTGTGGGCTGTGGGTTGAGCACCGATATTACATTTATTTTCATTATGCTTAGTTTGGGGTTAGATGGCGCTGTGTGAGTGTCAGTGGATATTTATTTATAAGGTCACAAATCAAGCAAACAGCTCACATACTGGCATGTGGCAACTATCTCCTATACAGTTACGTAAGAACGAAAAGCTAAGCCCCTCAATTGAAGAAAGTGTAAAACATTTTCCATCGGAAAAGTTTGTCGTACAGTTTTAGATCAAAAGGCACAAAGCAAAGGCTACACGAATCGGTCGGAATAACACGACTTTTCGATAACAAATATTTTAAATTGGTTTTTATATTAATTCATAAAAAGATATTAAACAAACAATAACAAATGCAGACTAGTTGGGCGTTGGGGACTGAAAATGAAGAATCCAGTAAAAAAGGCCGAAATAGAAGAATCTACAAAGAATTAATTTAATAGACATGAGGCTCGTTATACGAAATAAACTAAAACTTGTACTGAGTTTTGAAACTGAAATATAATATGGTCATATAGGCCTCCACCATTCTGCACTAGATATCCCGGTCTTTCGCTTTTCTCATCCAGCTTCCACCTTTCACAAGTCTATCGGGCCGGAGGGCGTCCTACGCTACGCTTGCCAAGACGCGGTCTCGACTCCAGAACTCGTCTGTTCCAACAGCCATCGATTCTGCGACGTACGTGACTAGCCATAAGAGCATCATGTTGACGGTAAACAATTTCCATCAACAGCAACCAATTATTTTATCAGTCATGGACAGGCGTGTCACTTACGATCAGGTGACCGAAGTCGTATTATCCTTATGCTGGAGCCACACTAACGTGAAATACCATTAATTATCGCAACGATTGGCGTTAATTTTTAGGTGTAGGGGAAAGCCCCTAATTAGGTAAAGACCTAACGCGATAATTTGGCAGTTTTAAGTTATTAAAAATTATCGCGTTGATGGTCAATAGATTTTAGCAGTTATCGCTGCCCCATCATTACAAATATAACAAATGGTATTAAATAAATTAATAAAATAGCATATCGTCTTCGCGCAACCTTATGTTGCCTGCTGCAAACGATCTATGTAATATATAAGAATAGACGCGACAAGGCAAAGCAAAGCTTTTATCGCCTTCAAACAGTTCAAAATACTTCTTCGAGCGCAAAAATCCAACACTGCGATTCGGAAATTCATGTTTATCACGTTGCTTTATTTAAATACCAATCTAATGTATAATAATATGTGTTTATTTACAAAAAAAGTTCAATAAGTATGTTTATCCATTGTTTAGTATCCATCATCATTATCAGCTCATTAAACGTCCCCAACGAGGGGCACAAGCCTACCCGTATCTATAGGGTGATTAGGCATTAGTCGTCCACGCAGGCCCAGTGCGGACTGGACGACTTTACAAACAACCTTTGAATCTCTTCGCAAGCGAGCGCAGGTTTCCTCACGATGTTTTCCGTCACCGTAAGAGCGTCAGATAACGAACATACGAGTATAATTTCAAAAATTCGAAAACACATTAGTACGTGACGGGATTTAAACCTCAGCCCTCCCGGTAGTAGGGCAACAGTCAACACGATTGAGCCACGGACGATTTAGTATCCGTCATCATCATCATCATCAGCTCATTAAACGTCCCCACCGAGGGGCACGAGCCTACCCGTATAGGGTGATTAGGCCTTAGTCGTCCACGCGGGCCCAGTGCGGATTGGACGACTTCACACACAACCTTCGAATCTCTTCGCAGGCGTGCATGAAGGTTTCCTCACGATGTTTTCCTTCACCGTAAGAGCGTCGGATAACGTACATATATTTTCGAAAATTTGAAAATACATTGGTACGTGTCGGGATTTGAACCTCAGCCTTCCCGGTAGGAAGGCGGCAGTCCACACCACTGAGCCACCGACGCTCCTACCAGCTTTAGTATCCGTATTACAGGCTAATGCTTAGTTATGAATGTTATGCCTGTACACAGGACGATCAGGACGCTCATTGATCAGAGCGGCATTGAAGGAGACCAACAACTGAGAGACACTTATTATTCTCCATCAATGCCGCACTGCGCCTGACACCAGAGACACGAGTGTTAGGTCTCATAAACCCGCTAATTTCACTAGCTACAGTGCCCTCTCAAAACACAAAAGAGCATAACATCCTGCACAGCGGTGGTACCTACCTAGACGACTCGGTATCGAGTCTACCGCCTAATATAATAATTTAGTACTGCACTTACAAATTAAATTCCCCTCCAAAACTTTATTGACACGAATTGTGTACCAAAGCTTTCGCTCACGCGGAATCGTGGCCGATAAGAATTAATAACCGTTACAAACAATGACAAAGCCGTTGATACATATTTAAACCCAATAAAATTGCTATCATATCATCTGCAACCGAAAATGGCGACGAAATCATTGGGGAATGTTTGCCGAGCGGCGGATATGAATTTATTCATAAGGAGGACCCGATTCTGATAATCGATTTAGCGATTTTATGAATAAAATATATTTGCCTTTTGTGCATTCTTTGAGCAATCAAGCAGACACATGTGATGGTAAGTGGTCAATATTTCCTATAAATAAATGTAATTTACATAAAATACACTGAAATTCACACAGAGCTAATTTAGGCGAGTACCTTGTACTGTGGGTACTTAACAAAAGGATAAACAAACTTATATACTAATAATATTAAGAGAAACACGAAGACCAATACGAACGGACATATTCATGCACACATATTTGTTCAGCACAGAAACTATTACACGAGATGGATCGTAGACACCAAATAAAACAATTATTGTATTCGTATCATATCGAAAAGTATCATATCGTTTTAATATCGTCACTCATATTAATAAGTTCAGATACAAAAATATCCTAAAGTAGGCATATCCGCATAACCATCTCATAATCCCATACGGCGGGCTGCGATATATGGCGCTGCTGCCTTATAAGGCTGCTCCAGTGGAAAATAACATTCCAAATTAACGGTAGATGTTGCGAATCGTAAATCGACGGAATTCGACGCGTCTATGCCTTATCGTGTGAGACAGTTTTGGTCGATATGATGTGGGTCGAGAAAGAAACGTTATGTTTTTTGGTACAACTATATTTGAACTTCCCAAATATTATTTGATTTGGAACTTTTTAAGCTGTGGATTTATAATACTAGAGTAAATTTATATACATAGTTGACTTGAGACTATTTTGGTGCTTTGATCTTAATACAATTAATAGGTAATAAAAAAGGAATGGTTCCCGACGGTGATGGTAGATTGAAATACAATTGTCACCATCCCTACTCTAGATTGAAGAAATAAATTAATTATATAAGCAAACTACAAACCTCTGAAAGTAAGTAACACATACTATGGAAACGATTTAATCAAACTAAACCAGACTTATGGTGAGTAGTATTGAATTGAAGGGTCAAAGTGTATTGAACCAGTTATCCTTCTAATTGCACGGCTTATTAACATAACACTACAACTGACCAATCCCGGCACAGCAAGGAACGGCGACCGACCAATACCGGCACAGGAAGAGGACGCGCTGTGCGTAAAGAATGCCGACTGGTCTAAATGCAGTGGGAAATGCTCTTATTAAACCATGTTCTGCGCAGGTACATCAGAGAGCCGTATTTAATATGACTACTGCAACACATCCTAAAAAACACAGGTGTCTTGTGTCCATCGCTATTCCAAGGAAAAATTACTGCCATTTTCACGGCCAATCTTACTGCCCATATAAAGGTCATATTTAACTGCAAGGTATCGAATATGGTCAATCGTAAAATGACAGCATTCGTTATATTTTATGACTTTCTGTGTAGGGTCACCGCAAAGTTGACTTAATGAACCTTCCGACGTAAGGGTTCCTGACGATTGGTGTAATGAGATAAGATTCATTAAGTGTGGTCTTAATCCGCATTCTCGTTGTCACGAGAAGTTGGATTTACTTTTTGAAATCTTTTTCTGCTGCTACATTTTACCATTATACGCATCGGTGTGTATGTCCTAAGTCCTTAAACATTGGACTTTTATGGGAAATTAAAGTAAAAAAATATTCATTTCGTAACAGCCAAAGAGTACTCGTTTATCATTTTTCTAGCCTTCTAACTTGAAACTGAAGAAAGGACCTTATTTTTGTCCTTTTTAGGAATACTGGAAAAATAAAAGGTTGCCTATGTCAGTCGTCAGACCACAAAGATTTGCAAAGATAACATAACATTTTATTTTTTCCGTGTTCGATCATGATCGAAGCTTTAAATACTAAAATAGTACACACACACTTTCACATATTATGTGCAAATCTTAAAAAAAAATATCATGAGACATCAGCTCAGAGTTTTCACAGAAAAATAATCTCCAAAGTTTTGACCGCCATCAAGATATTCTTATAATAGGAATTTCTATTTGCTCCGAACTTTCTGTATAAATAATTATTTAATGACCTCCTAAATTGTGATATCTGAAACTTTTCACATAAACGGAGAATATTAAAGGTACCAAATTAAAAGGAAATGAACACTGTCACCATCCACGTTGGATATTTTGCGAAGATTCACAACTTGGAAATAGAATTTCCGTTCGGTAAACTTATTCTCCAATGCGCTGACCGTCTCACTTCTGCACAACTTTTACAACGTGTATAAGGTTTCTTGGGTTTTAGTAAAGGAATATTTGGGTCACTTCAACATATCGCAGATATCTGTTCCATATTTTGCATCACATTTACCGTAGAGTATTCATGTCACAATTTTCCCCGAAAAGAGCAGTTACGATTTTAGTTAAGCTACTTTATTTACTGAGAGTTTAATGAAACCTTTATTAATTTAATAGTCAGCAATCAAGAGCTTAGTTCCTAAGTTACTCAACGAGCAATCGAATGAGCTATGCTCGGAGTTTTTCTCAGGATAATATTTGGGAGAAACTTAAAGTTACCGACATAGCTCGCCAGATCAGCTAGTTGAAGTGGCAGTGGCACAAATGACATTCAAGTATGTCAAAGAATTGATGGCCGTTGGAGCAGACGAGTTTCTGGAGTGGATACTTCGTCTTGGCAGGGACGCCCTGCGATGAGCCGTAGGCTTGCAAAAGATCGCTGGTCAAGACATGATAAGAAAAGGCGAAAGACCGGATACTTGACGCAGCTGTTACCAATAACCCTAGTGATCCCAAGGAAGGCACCACAATGTATTTGTCATCAAGACACTATCGGCTAAGGTATAATAGGTATAAGAATTTTTTGTACGTTGAAACAAACTGCCAAATTAAATGGTGATCGCGTTAAGTGGTGGCTACATCCTTCTACATCTGAAATTAACGCCCATTGTAGCGATTATCTATGGCATTTCCAGTTAGTGTTGCCACACATAAGACAAATAAAGGTTCCGTTATATTTCAATTTGATTTTCAATAAAAAAAATTATGCCAGTGCTTTGTAAGGCCATGGTATCGCTCGATTGCCCTATTTCGTACCGAAGACTCTAAGTCTCATTTGAACAATTCAAAAAAACCAGACGTATGCGTAAATCTCCTAT
>PQWD01003805.1:0-77115 GCA_019425675.1 Leucinodes orbonalis
TTATTATTATGGTAATGTTTTGTGACTTGGCCGTTGAAATTCTTTATACGTTAGTTCGGCTTATCAACCTACAACGAAGGTTATTGAATCACCGTTTTCCAAGTGGCAAATTTGTATTGTCAATGGGTAGCTTCTAGCGTTCTGGTGACAGATTGGTGCAATGGTGTCATGGAGCGCCTGGTTTTGTATCTTTGTGTAGGTACTCTTCATCTTTTCAAGTACAGGCAGTCCTCGACTTACGTCGTTTCAAGTTACGTCGAACAATGTTTTGATACTATCAATATTTTCATTATTTATTATTCCTGTTTCGATTTCCGGCATAGGAGAATTCAGTTGTCGCAAGGTCAATGTCCGTGCCATGAAATTTTTTAAGAAAATGATCCTAATTTTGAGATAAGTTTTAACGGTAATAACAAAATTTGTGAGATGAAGCAAAGCATCTAGAATTAATAGTTTCTTAAACCAAAAGTTTAATTTATTATTTCTCAATATATATTAAAGTTTATAATTCCTATTAAATTAATAACACACAAATACTAAAAAATAAATTATTTTAAGAACTTACTTTTGATAACAAAGTATTATCCTTTGTTATAAATGCAGTTTTTTTCTTTAAATTTCGAGTACGGACTCTCATCCGGATCCATACGGATGGATCCTAACCCTTGAGTTTTACATGTACCTAAACATATGAAAAATATGTCTCGACTTAAGTCGTTTCGATTTACGTCGCGTATTCGAGAACCTAACATGCCGTAATACGAGACTGCCTGTAATCGCAGTAAGGAACCTTAGACTTGGCACGTCTGTCTTGATTTCATTACTTTTTAGAGATAATCAAGCAGAAGCAGCTCCATCGAGACTTAGCTAGATTTTTACAGGATGTTTTTGGTGGGATACTTTTTACATAATTGAATGAAACGACATTTAAAATAAGGTTCGATTTTATAAAAATAAGGTTTGGTATTTTATTGAGGATGGTAGAAACTACAGGATTGTTGTATTTAAAACACTAATCTCCCATATCAAGAATTTCTTACCATATCGAAATATTACTTCGCCCTTTCTGGTAGAAAAATACAGACGATCATTATAGTAATACTGTTTTATTGATTTCCCCGTCATGAAAAAATATTTTAAAAAAATACTATGAGTTGAAATTGTTTGGTTTAATATACGAGTACTAACTGTAAGCCTCACAAATAATTATGATATCATAAACATACTATAGACAATGCTTAGTGACATTATTATATATACCTTGGGTCGTTCATTTTCTGTAGACATATATCCAATGCACATTGTTTTTGTAGTGTGCCCCCAAAGGAGCTCTCCTTCGCCAATAATAGGGTCGAAGCGCAATGCTAATGTACCCCCCAATCGTTCAGCTACATCCCAAAGGAATGGAGAGTTCAGGAAGTGTTCTTTCAAACATTTATCTAAACTCAGAATGGGAGATGTGTCAATTAAGCTCTCTGCGGTGTTTTTTGCCAGCTGCGTTCGGATCAAATGCTCGCCACAACCCGACGTGCAAGATGCTACAGACGGAGTCTTGCGATCCAAACTATTTACAGCCCACACCCCACTACAAACGATGCTGCCTGCCCTACTCGACCTTCATGTTTCAGCGACACACCGCCAGAACTTGCCCCAGATGCTACTATTCCATTGGCATCCACACAAATAGCCCCGACCGTGTCCAAAGGGCTAAACTTTATGTCGTTTTGTAAGGAATACCTCTTCAGTTTTCTTTTACTGTGTTTGAAATTGCGAAACGCACGCGCAGAAATCATTTTCTTTTCGTCCACAATTTCAAGGCCCATTCTCTCGGCCCACTTTCGTGCGCCAACACCCGTTAGTATACATGGTGGTACACGGCCTAGAGAAAGGTTTTCACATTGTTTCATACAAAGATGTTTGGCCAGGCTTATTGGGTTCCATACATTTGAAACTGCTCCACACGCTCCAAAATGTAATGTTTGACCATTCATAATGGATGCATCGCACTCTACAGAGCCCTCCCAGCTTAAATTTGATCCATAGCCAGCATTAGTCAATGGGCTGTTTTCAAGTTCTGAAAAAAATATGTAAATAGCTTATTTTAAAAAGCATGAAATACATGGACACCTTTAAGTGTTTGAGATTAACATGAGGAGGATTAAGTATAGGATCAATCGGAACAAGTCCCATGCTTGTTGATATTAATTCTTCATGTTCGAAATCCTTTGCTTTCGTTTTGCCAACAATAATAAAGTGTTATCCTATATTTCACATTAGGTTTAGAAATTGTAAATAAAGTTTTATAAGATTTATTTAACCTAAAAATACAATAAAATAATGCGGCAAAAAAAAAAATTACACATACAGTAGGAAGAAAAAATAACAGAAATAAAACGCATATAATAAATAAAAATTGGCCAAGCGCGAGACGGACTTGCCCGTGGAGGGTTTCGCAGCAGCAAGTAACATAAAATCAGATATTTCTTATTTACTCAGACCTACTACAGCTATAATAAGAAAAAAAAGTGGTTCACGTTAACATATAAAAATACACACCAGAAATCGTTCTAATTAATTTCGTTGTTAGATTTCATGGTCATGGACATTACATATTTTTTTATTTTACCAACCTTATATTGGAAATTAAACTAAAGCGCTAACTATTCAATTTATAAAAAATATATATTAGAAACCTCAATATCATTTTTCAAGAGCTACACATTGATTACAAGAGGGGGTACGATGAAAAAAATTATTGAGTTTCAATTCAATGTATGGGGAACCCCAAAATATATTATAAATAAATAAATAAATCATAAATATCCACTGACATGTTCTATGTTACGGGGTTCGGTTTCCGCACTTAGTCCGTGAAGTGGACCATTGTGTGTGGGTTTCCACTGACATTCACACAGCGCCATCTAGCTCCAAGTTAAGCGTGAATCTTGTATTATAGGTACTGAACAACAAATAAACATACTTATATATTTTTTGTAAACACATACATATTATACATAGGAAACATGTTCATGCACACAAATGTTTGTACTGCCCAGGGATCGAACCCGGAACCCTAAGAGTTGCAGTCGTTTTGGTGTTGCAGTTGAGATGTCGACTGCATTCTAATTTTTTCAAAATTTCTGCCAAAACCTAATAGCGGTTTACAGAATACATATACTTAAAAAGTTTGAATAGTGTAGTGCTTATAGTTTATGAGCAAAAAGGGTGTGACATACAGACTTGACGAATCTATAAAGGTTCAGATTTTATTAAGGCAGTATTATATAAATTGCATATAACAAATGGAATCTATAAATTCATGCCAAAACCAGGAGGCAAAGACTAACTTAAAAATAAACTTAATTAAATGACTATTTATTTATTATGCTTTGATAAATCATTCACAATGTTTACCCTCTTGCTATAATTATTTTTAAATTATATCATGCAGTTTGGCGTGCCTCCTGGCATAGGCCTCTTAGAGCTCTCCATGATATATTAAAGTTCATTGAAACAATTTATCACATATATTAGGACTATCTATGTACTTGGTTTGCAAACCTACCAATTATTGCTTTTTCCACTGCCTCTACTGCATTTCCACCATTTCTCAAAATCTCATTTGCTTTTCTGCAGGCAGCATAACAAGTCTTTTGGTATTCTTTTTTCAAATTTTCACTGTGATATCCAGCCCCTATGTGAATAATCAGTATATTGGATTTATTTATAATAAATATCCACAGACATTTGCACAGCATTATCTAGTCCCATATTAAGTGAGAAGCTTGTAGTAAGGGTACTTAATAATTGATATTTTTTTTTAAATACATACATATTACATAGAAACACATGTATAAACATAGAAACACCTAGACCATTACGAACAGACATGTTCATGCACACAAATGTTTGTACTGCCCAGGTTCGAACCCGGAACCCTTGGTGTAGCAGCCAACGTCTTGACCATTGCACCAAATGGGTTGTTATATATTGTATATTTATATATGTTTATATTCTCATAATCAGGACATTTAGCGTCCCGATCGAGACGCATCCTCAGACCCTGAAAATCGGGGCACCTGGTAACACTAGCTGGAACCCATTCAATTATATTTTTTAACTTATAGGAATCTCTTAGCAATGGTTATTGTCATGTTCATCATGGTCTACTGTAAGAAATTACTTTCTGTCTATATAAATTGTCAGGCTATATACTAATTTTGTGAGTTGAATTGAGTACCTATAACAAATGAATAAATAAACAAATAAATATAATACACATAGCAAAACATTCTTCTAATACAACATAACTATTTCAGTCGTACAGTCTACTACTGGACTAGGGTTCTCTTAACGACGTACATAGCTAAGGGGCTTTGAACTTAATTATTTTCATACACGGTAATGAACTAATTACTCCTAGCAATAAAACCTATGTTGTCCTTACCACAATGAACAGCTATGAATCCATTCATTTTTAATCCTCAAACAGTATAAAATAACTGAGTATTTATTAAGAACACCCCATAGTCAACTTTAAATAACGCAGAAAGCGTAAACAAATAAAAAATGGTTTCGTTTCGATCGTAGGATTCGTATAAGTTTTGTTCCATTTGTTTAATGTTGGTTTAATGGTCTCGAGCCCGTCTGTCAGTCAGTAATAGTCATGTGTCCGCTATAGCGAAACGTAACTAAAAACCGTTACCATGCCTGTAACTTAGCTATCAGCGTTATCACATCTGACCGTTATAGCTATAATATGTATAACTAGGCAACACGCGCTAACGCGGCGGCAGCTAAGTTACGCTCGCTAGTTTGGTTAGTCAGCGATTCACAGTTGTCAAAATGCAGGCACCGACGTAGCGATAGCCAAAATAATTATGCCTTCTCTCTCTGTCTGAGCGAGTTTAAAGTGTAAGAACGAGATGGAGCGAACATTGCGCGCAACAGTAGCGCCGCGATCACGCGCGATTTGCGACCGATCGTTCGTTCATTATATTTTGACCTGCTAGTATCGTAGATTTAACTTTATGTTCGTGATGCTGAGGTTGTATTCAGTTTGGCACTATATTAATAATTTTTAAATGATCTTTCTCTTTCCAAAATTTACACGGGCCAGATTTGCTTTGGTTTTGAATTAGGTATTGTTTTAGTACTAGCCTAGTTAATCTGCGTTACACGCGTAAACCAATTATTCGGTAGTTATCATATTGATAGTGACTTCTAAATGTTCCTATGAGACATTATTGATATCCCATTTGTATAAATAAGTGTGTATATAATATAAACTTATTTCAATTGTTAGTTAGTTGAAATAATCAAATGAGTAGTAACACAACGTTAATGCAGCAAATAACTAGAATAAACCCGGCGGGCTCAGATACCAATATTCGGCAACGGTTACCAGTATCGATATTGAAACCACATCACAGTTATGTAGCGGTTGCCAGAAATAGCTGATAACGCACATGTCTAGTCAGTAACTTCTGTCAGTGTCATTTTGTTTTTCACCCTACGTGTTCCATGTATTCCCCCTCAAATAACCTATCAGATTCACGATTTAACCATAGATACAAGGATGGAAAGGATGCCAGCGTAGCGCGCCAATTTTAAATGTTTGGATTCACCCTCAGCGAATCCTCAGAGCACTGAACACGAACCCTACAAAGCCCTACAATGAGCGTCTATAGCTATCCTAGGATTTGGAGATTGCCAACCCGAAAAGAAATTCACACCTTTGGCAGCCAGAGAGTTAAAATAAATTATAGTCAACGAAAATCAGCCAACAACAATGATATTCTGTATAAATAAAGGTAGATACGCCACCTGATCCTCAAAAACGAACCGCCAAAGATAATACAGTTGAAGGCAAATGTACGCTCATTCGAAATAAATGTGTATGTGTGCTGTCACTGCATTCGGAACCCTTTTTTCGGTTGTTTTGTGAGCATATGAAAAATATTAATTGAGGTCATGGACGATTGAGGTACAAGTTTATGCTATGAAACTCATTTTTTTCTTGATTATAAAAAGCAAAACACTCCTTGAAGGTAGTTTTTGCTGTGTATTAAATCTTTTATCTTTCGGTTTCTTCCAATTACTTGGATGCGGGCACAGATTTATACACTAAAGGTAGTGTGTAAATCTGTGGATGCGGGTATCGGGCGGTTGCCCTTTGCCCGAGCTTCTTCTCGCTAGATGTGGCACACATTGACGTGTGGCACACATTGACGGTGATTTTTCCAATGTCTAAGGCTTGTCATCTTCTAGTTACACTTTTCGTGCGTAACGCTTTGCCGCCCTCAACGCGGTGAGACCCCTAGAGGAGGCCCGATGAGTGATAATATGCGAGCAGGTAACAGTGTCTAACACAGTGTGATGATGGTCATTGTACAATTTGTGTTTCCCTATTCTACGTGCAACAGGTTGCCGCCTTCGGCAAGGTCCAGTCCATAGTATGAGACCCATCTGGGAGGCCCTATGAGCGACCAGCGAGGGGACAGCGGCGAAATTAGGCACAGGGGCACCGTCCTGTTTTCTCAGCAAAGTGTCGTATACGGTGTGGATAATACCCACTGGTTGGTATAGTTTCGCACGAGATCTAGCTCATGGCCGTAAATCCCACGATTGTTCTATATGCGCGAAATGATACGATTTCTCAGTCTTGGTATTCCGCCTTATTTGTATAGGTCTTCAGTTGTGATCTCTACTCTCTCTGGGTTCCTTTAATACCTACTCGTTATTCTACCACCTTCCCATCGCCTTCGGATATAGGGGAAAACACCACAAAATCAATTAGGTTTTGGGTTCGATTAAAGACGTACATAACCTCGAGCGGTTCCAGGACCTTATGGTACCCCGTACCTGAAATCAGCAAACAGTGGCATAGCTAAATGCGGGAGATGCGGGCCCCGCACCCTAAGGGGACTCGCACGAATTCACTTGGGATGAATGATTTACACAGGCTGAACACCGACAACAAAGCCTTTAAGTTATAAATTGGTTTGTTTGCAAAATGCGCATTGAAGATGGTCAGTTAATCGCTTTCACAAGATAAAGGAGTGTTTCTGTTGCAAACTAATCTCAAAAACTTTAAAAAAACCTATCCTACTCTTCCCGAGAGTCGTATGGGAGGCCACTAAGGGATTTTTTTTAATAGTATCCAGCAGCGCCATCTTGTATAATGGATAGTTTGCCTAGCTAGTTCGTTACGAAACCTGCGCACGCCGCGGTGGGGATGTGTAATGAGCTGATGATGATGATGAATGACTTTGGACATTTAACCCCCACGTTGAGTACCAATTCACATGGGGCTCTAGTTCCTGGTAGTCACACTATTGGCTGCGTTAAACGGTGAGGCGGAGGTTGCTATTCTTTTGTTTCTTGCGCACTTTATTATTAAGGTAAACGCACACTGATCCGAACCGAACGAGTCAATCGCAACGAATTAAGAATACTGAATATGGAATCTCAAGACAACCTCGCACATTTTCGGTTCTGCCAGCTTCGGGCGATTCGTCCGCGTCCAGGTTAGACCTTTCTATGCCACTGTCAGCAACGATAGTCCGCGGAAAGGTGAGAGCTCAAAAGGTGTCTTCTTTCAGGGAAAACACACGCTCGTGTATTCCGCTTCCAGATTCCACCAGCGACTTTTGCAAGTTGTCGTACGACACGCTTGTTAAGGCGCGGTCTTAATCCTAGAGATCGCCTTCACCGACGACCATCGGTTTTGCGAGATACGTGACGACCACCCCATTACTTAGCTGCCTGCCTGGTTAATCCTTCCAAACTGAATGCTCCTATCAGCTTTTTTCTCGAAGCTATGCTGGCCAAGTTTGACAGTTTGGCTCAAGTAAACGTTTACCTCTGTAACCCCGAGAAGGACGCCACCAACGAAGTTGTGGCATTGTCAAAAACAACCCTCACAGAAAAAAAAAGTTTAAATATGAATAAAACAAGCATGTTAATTACTCATACTTTCTCTATTTATTTGTTATTTAAAATACATACACTAATAATATTTTTAATTTACAGATGAAATAACTACATCTAAATTCATCACTTCTTAAAAATATCAGGTATGTTTAGTACATTCCTCATACATTACATCTATCTTTACTTGTTTAAAATGAAAAAATAGAATTTTCAATAGTTTTTGGCTAACATAATCTTATTTATTAAAATTCTTTCCAGTTGTTATGGCCACTCCAATGACCAGCGCCGAAATGGTAAAAGCTTGGGCAACAATTCTGAGTCTCATCATTTGTTGAGACATTCGTGATTTCCCATTTCGAAAGCTCCATATACCATACGAGAGTGCTCCTGCGGTAGCTAATGCACCTAAAAAAAATACTTATTATTAAAATAATTAATTTAAAAGTATAGACATCACAGCAGTGGGTTGAGATTGCTGTGATGATAGTTCTGAATCCCGCGGAAAAACTGCATAGTCAAAAATCATTTTGTGCGCTTTTTTCCAGATAGGTTCAGGCCTTGCATACTGAATCATCAGATTGTCCGAAAAGAAAGCTGTGGAGCTCCCCATGGCAATGCTGTGCAGGAGGGCCAGTACTCTCCAGTGGGCCGTTATAGGCTGTATGTCAGTTGATTATCTGATGTTGTGACTTCTTAGTGTTGTAACTTGATTATAGCACCATAGAAAATGTTCATACATTTTCTGTCATATCAAGAGTCAGTAATTTTGACAGAGATAAAAAATGATTGCGGCAAATTAGCGGTATTCATTGCTATGCGGATGATAGTACAGATGCCTTATATACCCGCCGTGCCTGTTCTTCTAGTGTCTAGTCTAGTCTCTTTGTGGAAGCCAAATTGTGTCTGAGGTTGAGCGGCTTGATACTTTGGGTTTGCTTAGAGATGTAGCTTCACTCTGCATCCTCTACAGCATATATTTAATGCAGCTGAAATCCACTTAAGTACATTGAGGCAGAATTCCAGATTTCGCTCACATCATATGGATACTTGGAGGGCTTCCACATTTCTTTTTTGAAGACATTTTCTGCCGCCTATGATTAATTTGTGAAATTAGTTACAATTGGAAATGTTTCCGGAACAATATGACCTGACAACCTTAAAAAAAGAGAGTATATTCATATAGAAAGGGTGGACAACGCATTCCTGTGTCCTCATCTGTTGCAAATGTCCATGGGCAGTGGCAACACTTTTTATCAGGTGATCCCCATGCTCGTTTGCCTCTCTTTGTTTTAAAAAAAAACAACAGATCACCTCATAAGCCTATAATGGCCTATTGCAGGGTGCATCACAGGCAACAAAGCATATCTATGGAGAGAGTGATTGTATTGCTCAGATTTCTAACAGTTACTAATTCAGTTTTATTGTAAAGAGTGTTTCTGTTGATTGTAAAAACTTAATATGCTTAGATACAAGAGACATTTCTTTAAATAACATATAACACCATGTAGTTCAAACAGTTTTCTGGTTTATATAGAATGGCTGAACTTTATAACTCCAAGATACAGTTCATAAACATGGCAGTATAAAAACCGCTTTATTAGGTTTTTCATTAAGGAATTATAAGATAGCAATGTCAATGTTAATGTGTTCTTAATTTTTACTTAAAAAATTTGAACAATCCCTGATATAAATTTAAATATAATTGGGAGAGTAAGCTACATATATATTTTGTTTTTCTTTATCTAATAACAATAAAAAATATTACCTATAGGAACGAAAGGATTCTCAGAAAATTTTCGTGCGAACTTTTGTCTCGTTGTCTCGATTTGCTGAACTGGTCCCATTTCTTTTCGCAACTGTACCCAGTCCAAATCCAAAGGTTCCTCATTTGACATAGTTGAGGAGTATCTGAATAAATATCAATAAAATTTATTGTAAAATATTTAAAATGTTAAATGACAGAAATAGATGACAGCAAAAAATGTTATTTTTCCATTCTTTTAATTTCTTTTTTATATTCGTTCCATTTGAAGCAGGCTAAGATCATAAACCCATATTGCCTCGTCAATATTAAACTTTCATTTGTTTGATTGATGAAGAAATGACTGATGAACCTGATAATGATGAGTGATTCTCATGGTGATGTTGTTATATAGATATATGAATGTCCTACTAGTTTCAGTTAAAATGTGGGGCTTTACGGTTTTGTTTAATTTGCCAACACTTTCACTTATTCACGTATACTTAAAGGTTAATATTCCATTACTATTACCATTAACATTCGATTAAACACAAATTTTAGTAAATAAAACCAACGACATGAGTTATTTCAAATAACCAGTGTTGCCCAGACTTGGTCGTCCGTCGCAAGGCGAAACTAGTTTTCATAACTAGTTATATTTACATCCGCAAACTATATTTTCGTCGCAAGTATATTTATATCGCAAACTACATTAGCGTTCGCCCGCGTCTCACCCAGTCCCTATTCGCGTTACCGGCACGTGCCCGGTCGTTTTTCTCCCCAAACTTAAACTAGGTAACCTAGCTCCCTCTGCAACACCATAAGCCGGGTTCGCGTCCCTCTCTGAGGTACCCATAAGCTCATTGTATATTTTTTTGGGCTGAGAGCCATCTGCGCTCGCCAATTGTCCGGTGAAGATTGTAAGCCACTTGCGGCCAACAGTTTATCAAAAGTTGTAGAGAGAGTGCTGTGCGATCAAATAACAGAGTATATCGAGAAGTATTCCCTGCTTCCCCACTAACAGTCTGGGTTTCGAAAGGGTCACAGTACAGCTACAGCCCTTATTGATGTGGTGGATAATCTTCTGGCGGCTCAGAATCAGAGAGAGTTAAGTATTCTTCTTCTTCTTGATTTCTCACGCGCTTTCGATTACATCAATACTTCTCTCCTTGTTTCCAAACTTGCTTGTCTAGGTTTTGACCACAAAGCTGTTAAATGGTTTAGTAGCTATTTTGAGGACAGGCAGCAGCTTGTAGAAGTGACATGCCCAGATGGATCCCAGATGCCGCCCTCGGCAATGCGTCACCGAGGGAGACCCAATATGAGAGGCCCGATAAGCGAACAGCGAGCGGGCGGCGGCGAAATCGAGCAGAGGGGGATGGTCGTGGTCGGTCTGGTGATTTGTTGTATGTCCTTGTTGTTTCGTTGCTTTTGTGAGCAGCATGGTGTCATGTCCGGTGATGGTTCATGTTTCGCCCGAGGTACTTTAACAAGCACGAAATAAACCGCAGTCGATGCAGTGGGGTTACGCCTCGTCCTTGGTCCTCTTCCTCTTGTATCTCGACCCTCACGTCGGGGTCCAACAGGAGGTCTTGGGGTAGCAGGCTTTCAGGGGCGTATGGTGGTCTAGCGTAGAGGGGGGAAATGTTGTAAAGGTGGAGGTCTGGTCCGTTGTCGGTGCGGCCGTACATCCGCGCAAGCTAGACAAACGAACTCCTCTACCGTCCTCTTGCGCACATCCCTTACTACGACTATCGATAGTGCAAAACTATCGATAGTATGGAATATAGATAGTTGGTATAATTTACAAAGCCGGTACTATTATTTACACTATAATTTACAAACCGGATAGTTATGTCTATGTAGAGCTACAATTCTATTGATAGTATTGCAGTGTACCAATACTATTGCGTTGAGATTAAGCCATCGATAGTATCGATAGGTCGATCGATACTATCGATGTCGATAGCCAGTTGATAGTTGACTATCGAGTGGCAACACTGGTGTGAACGCAGGCATGTGAGTGGAGTTGAGTGAACGAACCTTATTCATTACATTGGTTACATTATCTGTGGTCCAAAAACGACTCAGTTCAGTGGTGAATATTTTTGTAAAAATATTAATTTATTGGTGCAACGATGGTTGAGTTACATATTTCGGAAACGAATATTAATATAGTAAGATGTCACTATATTTCATGTTAATCTTTTTTAAAATTTATAACACAAAAATACTTGTGACCTATAAAGCTCATTTCTTAGTATAACCACTTAGCATGAGTGTTTTTGTTTATTCTGCTAGTGCTGCGCATATTACGTATTAACGAATTTCCTAAACCTTACAAGCATTTTCCCCATAATATCAATATGATCATCACATTTAACATTTCCCTTTGACTATTTACATAATTAATCCTTAAACATACATGTATTGTGATATTTCGTTTGATGTGTACGTGTACCTGAAATACCTAACATAATATATATTACTTCTACTTATTCTGACAATGTATAAGGCAAAGAAATTTAAGCATGTTCGAATTTATAATAGTTGTAACATAATAAGGTTTTTTAAGTAATGTTTGCTAAGAGTAGATTTGCTTTATCTTCATATAATTTATTGTGTTTGATATGTTATTTTATTTTCTAATAATTATGGGCTCATTTACAGGTATATATAGCTCATTTAAATTAGGGGCCGACTTTCCATACTCACAATGCATATTTCCAAATAACCAAAATGGC
This sequence comes from Leucinodes orbonalis, assembly GCA_019425675.1. Taxonomy (NCBI): domain Eukaryota; kingdom Metazoa; phylum Arthropoda; class Insecta; order Lepidoptera; family Crambidae; genus Leucinodes; species Leucinodes orbonalis. The sequence goes on from PQWD01003805.1 coordinate 12,421, forward strand.
AAACTACCAACATCATAAACAAAGTTTTTTTACACACAGTGTAAAAAAAACTGGTTATTTGTTAACAATACTACATCTTTAGTGTAAGGGAATAGTTTTATGGCAAGTTTTCAACAACATAGCCCTGTCAAAAATAATATAGCTAGCTTGTGTTCATTTCAATTAATATTTTAATGAAATGTGATTTTTAAAGAGCAATAGGGATATTGATTATCAGGGTGTTTGATTATTAGGCAGATCCATTCATAAAGAAAATAAGCAAAATTTAAAAATAAAGTTTCCAATAAAAAATATTGTTTAGGAATTGATATTTAATTAATATTATAATAAGCATTGCAGATTTATTTTGAAATGAAATGTTGTATTCGCTTTATTATTGTTTATATTATATTAGCTTTGCAAAATAAAGACTTTTCTTTTTCAGATGGCATCATCGAGTCTCTGTTTTCAATCAAGTGAATCCCCAAGGGTGTCTTGAGTGCTTTAGAGCCTCTGTACATACTATAAGTTATTGATTAGATTATTTCTTCTTTGATTAATTTCTTAACAGTTTTAATGTCAATGTTGTATAACCAACTGAGACAATCTTATCATTTCTGCTCAAGATAATTCACATTCTGTAAATCACGTTTTATTGGAACAGTTGTGTTTTTATACTCTACAACTGAATTTGATCCTTTTTTTTTAAACTTAATTTTGACAAGATGGCATCATCTGACCCAGAAATTAAAGATGGATTCAACCTGCCTGTCTGGATGAAAACCAAACAATCTAAGTAAGTATGGCTTATGGTTTTTTATTATTTGAATAAATTTAATTTTGTGGCAACAATTAAGTATTATTTACATATTGGAGACCATTCATAAAATATTGTAGTATTTTTGAAATGAAAATAAGCTACATATTTTCCTACTTCCAATTCATTGATTCATGCTTGATGCGTTCAATACTAATAAAAATTTACTCACTGTTATTGAGCTTATAAAATAGTTTGAAAGTGGTCAGGGAAAAAGTTATTTCATACCAACTTTTTACATATTGCAAACAATAATTTTTCATTTGTTGTTTCTACTATATGAGTGTATATTTGATTAAATGAATAATCAAAACATTTGTTAACTTTAAATTTTGTAAATACTTTAAAATGATTGGTGTTATATATTTACATTGCTTAATATTTAATTATGTTTATGATTTGTGATTTTGGCTGAGGGTACTTTTTTACCTTGATCATAAGTAAGCAGAATAATGCAAGAAGTTAAAAACACACTTGTCATACATCGCTATCTACCAAGTCAATTAAATTGTTCCCACAGTAATTGGTACTTTCTATAATTGTTCTTTTTTTAAGATATCAACTTAAGTATAACAGTAATGTATAATCTACTGATATTCATGACAGCACTATCAAACACCAGTTTAAGTGTGGAGTTCATATTACTACTATAATGGTGGGAGATGTGAGATTGAGAAACCCTGTTACTTCTTCATATTAAAATAAGGCTTCATATACATTATTTTTTAGTTCGTTCAATTTATCCTACTTATGAACAATTTTTTTTTTTTTTTATTTATTCATACATATCTTTGAATCCAGCGGGGAACCTGCATAGTGAAATGTCACTGTATACGATATTTTCCTCGTTTGGTTAGGATATCGCAGAATCACGCGATTTTCCGAAAAGAAACATGATTCCCTGCATCGGAATGTTAAGCCGTTGGTGCTAGCTACAATTTAAGGTAGTCGTTAATACCCACTAATCTGCATTTGGCTCGCGTGGTGAGTTACTGCCCAATCTCCCCATGGTTATGCTGCTTTGTGGGATGGCCTGTGCCCTGCAGTGGGCCGATAAGGCTGATGAAGATGATGATTGATCCATAGTTTCCATGGGTGATGTCAGTAATGTGCAATTTTAAACACCTAAATCTTTGAAATGTATATGTGATGCGATGTCATTGACTTGTTTTGTTTTTTCTTTTTCTTATTGAGCCATTTTGTTTCACTGTTATCAAGCGCTTTTTTGGGCTGTAAGACGTCAGGATCTGATAATGGAGACCAGAGAAATCGTGGGAGAATCTCCTTTTTCGTGTTTGTTCGCAGATAACTCTGTCGTTTATGAATCGATTTTGATGTTTTTTTGGGAAAGAGGATACTCCAGAGTTCCAAGATAAGGAAATTAGAGTTTGATGAAGGAAGACCAGAGAAATCGAACTTTTAAAAATGGACTCGAGAGTCTTACTACTTATTAGCAGTATATTTATTCCACTGATTATTTCTACTAGAAATGACTCAAAATTGTAAAAAAATATTTTTGAACACAAAATACCGATTTGAAACTAAAAAGCCAAAAATAAACTTTCATAATTTTGGTGCCAAACGTACTCTTCTGCTTTATAATGTAATTAATGTAGGTAAGAATTTTGGCATTGACATCAAAATAGAGATCTATAGGTAGAGCGTCGGTGGCTCAATGGTGTGGACTGTTGCCCTCCTATCGGGAGGGCTGAGGTTCAAATTACGCCACGTACCAATGTGTTTTCGAATGTTCGAAATTATATGTACGTTATCCGACGCTCTTACGGTGAAGGAAAACATCGTGAGGAAACCATCATGCACGCCTGTGAAGAGATTCAAAGGTTGTGAGTGAAGTCGCCCAATCCGCACTGGGCCCGCGTGGACGACTAAGACCTAACCACCCTATACGGGTAGGCTCGAGCTGATCATGATTATCAAAATTATGAAAGTTTTTTAAGCTTTTTAAATTGAATTCGGTTTTTTTAATATTTTAATATTCCGAATTTGACGATTTGACACTAGTTTTCTGTATTGGTTTGGGAGGCAGGATCCCTCCAGCCAGCCCAAATTGACCAATAAATCTCAGGGCGTTAACCTTTTAAAAGGTGGTTTCACCTATTATGTTATGTGACTGGCAAGAGTGATTATTTTAATATTCTTTAACTCGGACATGCACGGAGATAATGAGTAGGGTATGCAAAATGAGTGACACTAATTGCAAAAACCATAAATAATTTAAATTGTTGTCTAATTAAATGCTGTTGCTGACAGCAAATCGCCTATGGTTTCAAATCTGTAAAGAAAAATCATTAATTATATTGGCGATCTTACAAGTTATCTGGACGCACAGGGTATGCACTGCTTATTTGCATATATGGAGTGCACGCCACTCCTTTAACTTGAATGTTTTCTCTTGTATAATTGCAAAACAATTTGTAAAGATAGCAGCGGTATATAAGTCGGCACCTACGTACCGTATAATTGCAATAAACCTCCAACTTTCTAAGATTGACTACTAATATGTTTATGTATTTGATAATAGGCATTTATCTGATTTCATGTCAGGTGTTTTCTTTATCATAAATGATTGACGTCATTGTTAGGGCTCATTGAATACAAAGTATACTTTCACACAATATTGACTTTTAATAATGTAAATTTTGTATCAGGAATGTAATTCCTGGATCCTTAATATAAGTTGAGCAATATTTCGGCACGAATGGGCCAACCTGACCGGAGTGATAACCACGGCCTTACAGCAATTCGGCGTGAAACAACGNGTTTCGGTGCGTTTGGCCGAGTGAGCAATAGTACCGGAGGCCCGAAACCCCCCTCAGTCTTAACCCTTGTTTCTTAACCCTCTCTCAAACTTACTATAAAGGTCAGTAACGCACTTGTTGCGTGCCCATGGGTTAATCAACATCAGGTGAACCGTCTCCTCGTTTGCCTTGCCATGAACTAAATGCTGCTTTCTCATGTGATCTGATACTAAATGACAATAACGATTACAGAGCATCTGAAAAGACGGAGGCGAGCGTTCCATCCTTACGTGGTAGACATTCCACACATCCGCACAGCCCTCTTTGGTGCCTCGTTCTTAATGCGCACCGCAAAGGAATGGAATTCTTTGCCTCCTTATGTGTTCCCCGATCATTACAACCTGGCCGTCTTCAAGGCAAGAGTGAATAGGATGTTTCTAGGCAGGCATGATCCATCTTCGGCCGCATCATCACTTACCATCAGGTGAGATGGCGGTCAAATGTCTGCCTATAAAGGATAAAAAAAAACTTATCGGTACCTATCCGAATATCTTTTCATCAGTGACGTCTTCTTGCAAGCGTTTTTACCTATTCTATTTATAATTCATCTAGTATCTTACACGTGACTTTTCAAATTATTCTAGATCTAGATGTAAAGGCGATAATTCATCCACATAAGTACAATCGTATTGTTAACAATGATTGCGATAAACATATGTCGTGTTGTATTGTATTTGTTTGCTAGTATTGCATATTCGTTGCTAGAGCTATTTTAACCTCTAATTCATATTCGCGTCGATGAAGAACCTACATACATTTTGCGGTTTTGTATTTAGTTAGTTGTGTGTTAGTTTTTTGAGAACCTCGTTCAATTAAATATTATATACTGGAGGTATAGATTAGTACTGCGAATGCAACTCACCTTACGGGAATGGTAATATCAGCTCGACTAAATGATTTGTTATTTGTCAGGATGGATGGACGTTCTCTTTTACGACGGGACACCTATATAGGGTAGGCAACTATCTCATGTATGAAAAGCCTAAAATTTAGAGAACATTGCCACCGCCCTTATAAATTAGAGGAAAATAAATCCATAGTCCAACACTTATTATTTGTTATTATTAATGAAGAATCTTTCTTTTTGTACTAAGATATAGTGAACATGTAAATTCTAAGTGCTAATTGTATCCATGTTATACCCTATCAAAAGAGGCTTACTGCTGGAAATGCCAAAAACATAGGCTTGGTTTTGGGGGCTCGACTGTACTGGTGACGTCATGCGTGTTTGTTTGCTTCGTTTATTATCACTTCATGTAATGTGTCACGTTGGATGTATGTCATGTTGATCGGCTATATCTCTTCGAGTCTAAACGTACCACAATTGTATATAAAATTTTTAGTACATCCATCTAAGATGCGATGGTCGAAGATTAGTGAAGGTAGGTACATTATATTCTTTTTGTTTTAGTTCCCAATTTAAACTGGGTTTCTAGAATTTTTTTTCTATTGGTTTGTTGACTTGGCATTTCCATATTTGATTTGTGAGATAGCTATTCTTACCATCATTTCCTGATGCCGCTGCCGAGACTTGACGTAATGACATTGAGAATGCAGTAAGAACAAACTCAATATGCAACAATTTAAAAGCCGTTCTGTATGACTAACTGTTGTCAAACTTGTTTGACTTAATGTCGATGTCAAATAAAACGTAAAGTCAATACTAAAGCAACATAATTTTTTGGCATCAACAATGCTGACGTATCATCATCACAATACTGTTTTAAGAGATTGTGGCAACACCCTGTTTTTCATTGTTCAAGAAATAAAGTTTTAGGAACGTGACTCAAGCATTGATCTTTACTTAAATTGAGTTAGAAAGGGATAGCGCTACAAACGATAAATAGTGGCTAATCTTTAAGTCTTGTTCTAGAATACGGGCCTTAGGATACTATTTGAAATTATTGTACAGAAATTTAATTTGTGAACATCTAAAATAATTAAATAATATAATATTTGTGATTTAAACTATGGCCTTGTTTTCTGAATATCTTCTTGTGTACTGGCTACTGGTAAAGGCGTCAGTAGTTTGATGACGCGTACTCCCTGGCAGTTGCAACACATTCTAAAGCCGCGATAGTATCAAGGCCAACTTCATTTAGCCATGCAAAAGGATTTGTATGATTACTTCAATAGAGCACGTTCACCATTTCGTAATAATTTGAAAAACCTGTTTTTTCAAAGTCAAAGTCGCACACAAAACTTAAGAAACATCATTCGGAGTAACAGGCGATAGATAATTTATTTCTCAACACAGCTACACTATTTACAACATAGACATCCTACTGTCTCATATAGGTAAAATAAATACTTTCCTTCTTAGAAACTTTTACAGTACTGATCGTATTTCATCTCAAGATTTACTTCCTAGTTTTCTGGCATTTTGTCAGAATGTCGTCTTTTCCTGTTTAAATTCCAACGGGAAATAATCCAATGCCGTCAATCAATGTAATAGAGCAAATTTGCAAGCGGCCATATTTATATCAATTTGATTTTTATACCACTTGTACTTGTACAATGTACATACTATGTACCTTCGTATTATTATTTATGATTCGAAGCTATGAATGACCAGGATCCACAATGTATGATTTTTTAATAAATTAATAATTAATTATTATGATAAAAACAAAGAGAAAAGTTAATTTGAGCTATCTTTATCCTATGATATTCTGTCTATATAAAGGTAGATACGCCATCCGTGCCTCAAAAGCGAACCGCCGAAGAGAGTACAATTTGTACTCTTTCTTTTAGTTAAATGTACGCTTATTCGAAATATGTGTATGTGTGCTGTCACTGCTTTACCTGCACTCACATGCTCACAATCTAAAAAGATTGTGAGCATATCACGAATCTATACTTTTTGACATCATTGTCTTTATCTATATGTTTGTCTCATGTTTTGGGGGTTTAATTTCAACTGTTTATCCATTTAAAAGAGTTATTTTAAATTGGATATTTTGTGTTTAAACGCAGCAAAACTGCCAATTATCTGGCAATGACTTTGATTTCAATGATAAAAGTCCCACTGTGATATTCTAGAAAGGTTGTACTTTCGTCAATCGATCATCATTACGTGACATTTGTTTTACGTCATTGTAATCTTTGTTCATTTTATTATGTTATGTCTTAAATTACTGAATTGTTATTATTTATTAAAGAAAATTATCCGTAGGAGAACTAGAGTGACCGACATAGCCCACAGGATAAGCAAGTTGAAGTGGCAGTGGGCAGGGCACATAGTGCGTAGAACCGATGGCCGATGGGGGCGGAAAGGTTCTCGAGTGGCGTCCGCGTAACGGAAAACGAAGCGTAGGCCGACCCCCAACCAGATGGTCTGATGATCTGGTTAAGGTGGCAGGTAGCAGATGGATGTCAACTGCAAGGGATCGGTCCGCGTGGAAATCATTAGGGGGAGGCCTTCGTTCAGCAGTGGACTTTCTAGGTTGTAATGATGATGATGATTAAAGAAAATTCCTACCTACTTAAAGCTGTATCGGTTTAAAGAAACTCGTCTGATTACGTGATAAAAGCGCAAGCTTAATGAACACATTTTAATTTTTAAAATAGTTTAAGATCTAGTAAAATTAAACGGGCATCGTCATCTTATTATTATAACATCCTGGTAAGCAGGACCTTCCTCAATGCTCTTGGGATTTTCAAACCATAAAAATTAATAAATATCCACTGACATGCACACAACGCCATCTAGTCCCAAAATTCTTATATTCTCTAGTCTTAAATAAATAATAGTCTCCTGGTACTTACCTACTTTAAGAAACAATGATTTTTGTTCAGACATAAATGCTTAGACTTTTATCTATAAATCGAATTTACAATTTTTATTATATTAAAACAATTTATAAAAGTAACCATACTTATTTTTAATCCAAGTATTGATATTCATGTGCGATGTGCATTTCTAGTTACGTTGTTGTTGTTTTGTGCTTGACTGTACAAATCATAAAATGTGTAAGTTGACTGATCCAAAAAATTAATTATTAGGTCAACTCATCCCGCGGGATAAGTTCGAGCAGGCTCAGTTGACTAAAGAGCCCTAGGTAATAGACTCGGTACTGAGGCGTCTAGGTAGGTACAACCGCAGTGCCAGATACGTTCCCATGAAATAGGGAGTGTTATGCACTTTTGTATTTCGAAATAAGGACATTTGCTAGTAAAATTACCGGGCATGTAAGACCTACGAGTAACATCTGTTATCTCAGGTGACGGGCGCAGTGCGGCATTGATGGAGAATAATATCTTTTTATCAGTTCTTGGTCTCCTTCAATGTTGTTCTGTTTATGATCAGGCGTATCACTTACCATCAGATGAGCGTCCTCCTGACTTTCCTGTACACTTTGTAACATAAAAAATCTAATTTTACTTAACTAGGGCTAGTTTCAATACTGTTATTTGAAGGTTATATTGGAGGCATTGATTTTACCTATGCTGTTATGTTTTCCCGTACAATTCTAACTGTTGTCTTTATCGGTATGTTTGAATTAGATTAGTGGTCGTATCCGCGCTGCGAAATTTTAGTGCGGAAATTTTCGTGGCAGCTCTCTTTCCGGTTTTTGTAGCGAATCATTCTAATTTCGCAATGAACTCTTGCCAAAACGTATTAGTGATGTCACTGTAGTCTATACGTCGTCGTATGCTTTGCCAGAGCCTGTCTTTGACCTCTGTATAACGCATTTTAGTTTTGTCATGTGCTGTGAGGGAGTGTGCTTATGAACCCCGCGTATTGGTTGATCGTTTGTTACGTCATTAGGCGTGTTATTTTAATTCTAGCCGTTTCGCTCAGTTGTTATGATACAGCGATAAGATAACTAGTAAGTACCAACATTTCGCGAGACCCTCTCATATAAAAAGCAATAACTACACTGTAATCATTTTAGTTCTCTATTGTGCGTATTAAATGAACCGCAAACTCGATAACAGCGCGCAGTGTTCAGATTTAGTTGGGATATAAATAAAACCTGTTGCAACAGTGCCTGTGAATTAGGCCATCTTACATTTATCTTAACTGTGTCTATTATAATGTTTAGAAAGAGGAATATCGTAGCACAGTTCAACTTTTACATTCCGTAAGTGTTAAATAAACAAATAAATAACAATATGAGTACATATTTGTTGTTCAATGGTGCAAATTACTTGGCAACCTAGTGCTCATTGATCTCATAATATTAGTTTGTTTAATATTTGACCGGAGTGGTAGCGCGTGATTCAGCCATCAACTATAATAAGAAATACGTTATTTATAACCGTGACTTCTTTGTCAAGTGTCCAGCTAATTGTGTGTCTTAATTTTGCCCGCAGAGATTTTGAGGTGGTAGCAGGATCGCCGCCAGCCCCTGAGGACTCGTTCTTCTACATCCGTTACCCGAAAACAGATGTGCTCTTTGGTAAACCGAAGTTACAACAAGAAATACCTAAGTTAGTGTCGGAGGGTACCTAAGGAAGTAAGAGCAGCATCGGTATTAAATAATACAAAAGAGAAGGATTGGTCCAAACACACGAAACCCTGCCAGGATGTGTTGCACGGCATCGCGCCTGTGTACCCTACCGGTCAGTGCATTTACTAATGACTAATTCCAAAAAGTACTTTACTTTATAAGTACATTAACTGGTGTGCAATTATCTAATGCCTACTTAACTAGTGTGCAATTTTCTAATAAAATAACGTTATAAACGTAAATTTGCTTAGTATAACAATCCACGCAGAAGATACCAGTGCTAATTTATATAATTATGGAATTTTGGAGATTAGGTGAGGAATATTTAGTTTTGGTAGACATTTTATTAAATTTATTTTCTAAAATGCCCTATTTATTTATTTATAACCGGTTTCGGTTCCACAGAATGAGTTCAAATTGACGAAAAGAAAGGAAATACTAATAAATCTCATGGAACATAAATATTTTTATCCTGAAGTCAACTTAAGTATACACAAGTTACAATGCTATTCTTGTGGTTTGTGTATGTAGTTGATTGTAATCTTTATTATTTACTATAAGTGGCTTTTATTAAATGCTAGCAGTCATGTATTAGTATTGTAATAAATGAAGGTTTGTATGTTTACAGTAAACAGCGTGGCAGTGAAACCGAAGCCGGCTGGAGTTGACGACGGGTTCAAAGAGGGCGCGGCTTGCGGAAACTCTGTCGTCAAGGTTAGTCTCGCGACAGGATTGCCATATATGCAAACGATATAATTTTTTTTATTTCATGGGTGAAACAAAAAAACGAGTAGACTATTCACCTGATGCTGATATTGCCACCCATAGCTATTGTTATTCCGACGTAGCTACGAATGTGTCGCCGACCTTGAATAATGAAGAGGGGAAAAGGAAAATCATGAATAGGACGGGAATTGAGTGCTCCCGTAACCACATTGATTCAACTTAATAACGTGCACGTTGCTTTATACCGAATTTAACCGGTCTAGCAAATATTTTTCTTTACATACGGTTTTTGTAACAAATTTGTTCAAGTTTAAATAAACTACCTTCCGATACAAAAAAAACACGTACTTTGGAGGTTAGAAAACCGTTATTCTTTGAGTCTAGAAGAAAAAACTTATTTACTCTCAGGAGATTTCGAAGAAAATTAAAAAGTCGCACGACTCGCACGTGCATAACGTATTTTTTGTAAATCTGTTTTTAATTGCATAATATTATTTTTTAAGTTGCCGACATTTACATTCGTTATTCCAAGAATTATTGTTATTAACTGGCAACACGCGTAACTCATCTGACATACGTGTGATGGGGTCTAATTGATATAACGATAACCGACGGGTGGTCGCCTAATTAGGCCGAGTGCAATACGATAAAAAAATCTAACTTAACAGTAAATAACAGTAAATAAAATTGCTATTCGCAATATTGCTCATTGTTTGCATCATTTGCCCTCTTTCATAGTTTCAAGTATATGATATCAAATATTCTTTGTACTTATTAAATACCTACTTATCAAACGACTATATATGATTGAGGAAACTGTAAGGCAATTAATGAAAAGGTATTGTAATAAACAATTTGCTATCAAGTTTTGAGTGCTGCAGTAATAATTTGTTTATTATGGTTCGGCTCAGCGGTTGTTACAATAATTCAATTAACATCAAGCAGAATGTGTGGGAGTTGTGTATTTATCAACATAAGGTCTGTTTTGCGTGTTAAATAAATAAATAAGTAAACACGCTTTCTTCATCTTTTTACCTGTATGCAAGGGAACACATACAGACTATTTTCTCTGTCTTGATTGTACCTCAGCCGGGGTTGAGTTACTGGTAACTCCGGAGTTTGGTCTGACATTTTAGACATAATTTTGTTATTGAGTGTTTTGTCTGTATAACTGCCAAGTGGGTACAAAAATATCAGGGAGACATTTGAATATTTAACATTATATCAGCAGATTAGCAATCATATCAGGATTCTGATTTATATTGAGTAAAATAAATATTACGTTAATTATTAATACATATTTTTTTATTCCAATGTTTAACAGTCTGCTGATTTTGCTGACTGATTGCTTCCAGTTCATTCAGTCTTGTTTGCTTCTCATTTGGCAAGAGTAACGGGCAGATGAGGTTGGGCTTAGTCCGATGGGTACTAACATCTTATCCCGCACTCTACTCGTATCATCATTCGACGTCACTGAACATAAGTCTCCTTCAATGCACTCATGTCTGCCAGTGCTCGAAATATGTTCAGTATCCAGCGATTTCCAGCTACTTTGAACAGTTAATCATCCATCTTGCAGTAGACGGACCAACTTTCTTGGTCTTCATTCAAGAACCTTTCTTACCAATAGGCCTGCTTTATTTTATTTATGAGGTTTACCAACGTTTAAGTACAATCACACTTTAAAAGCAAATCATACACTAGTTCACTCACTATAGCCATTAACAATAATGTATAGGCAAACACAACATGCACTTATAAGAATATTACCGCTACAGTGCAAAACAATAGTTTAATACGGGCAAAAAGAAACAAAAAATTAGGCAATAATTAATTTCTCTTTTTTTAAAAAATTATTTTCCTAGAATAGGCATTTGGCCGCCATCTCACCTGATGTTAAGCAATGATGCGGCCGAAGATGAATCATGCCTATCTAGGAACAGCCTGTTCACTCTTGCCTTGAAGATATCCAGATCATAGATATCAGGGAACACGCTAGCAGGCAGAGTTCCACTCCTTTGCCGTACGCTTTATAAATGTTGAACCAAAACGTTTGGTTCGGATGAATGGTAAATTCACGACGTACTTGATACAAAAAATTATATCGTTTTGTAAAATATTTATTCCTGTGCCTTAGGTAGCACATCAAATGGTATCTTCGAGCGGCCGTTCGTCCCGCGGCTTCACAGTGGCGTCGCCCGGCGATGAATCGGATGTGCGTACGCGGCGCAGTACGTGTACGCTCGTCGCGGCAGCAAAAGTTTGCCCGTCACCGGCGCATTCCCGCCATCGAGCCCTACGTCGCGACGCAAGATTCACGGACACCGGTAAATGTTTTTTTATAAACTGNTTATCAACGACTATATATGATGAGGAAACGTAAGGCAATTAATGAAAAGGTATTGTAATAAACAATTTGCTATCAAGTTTTGAGTGCTGCAGTAATAATTTGTTTATTATGGTTCGGCTCAGCGGTTGTTACAATAATTCAATTAACATCAAGCAGAATGTGTGGGAGTTGTGTATTTATCAACATAAGGTCTGTTTTGCGTGTTAAATAAATAAATAAGTAAACACGCTTTCTTCATCTTTTTACCTGTATGCAAGGGAACACATACAGACTATTTTCTCTGTCTTGAATTGCACCTCAGCCGGGGTTGAGTTAACTGGTAACTCCGGAGTTTGGTCTGACATTTTAGACATAATTTTGTTATTGAGTGTTTTGTCTGTATAACTGCCAAGTGGTACAAAAATATCAGGGAGACATTTGAATATTTAACATTATATCAGCAGATTAGCAATCATATCAGGATTCTGATTTATATTGAGTAAAATAAATATTACGTGAATTATTAATACATATTTTTTTATTCCAATGTTTAACAGTCTGCTGATTTTGCTGACTGATTGCTTCCAGTTCATTCAGTCTTGTTTGCTTCTCATTTGGCAAGATAACGGGCAGATGAGGTTGGGCTTAGTCCCGATAGGGTACTAACATCTTATCCCGCACTCTACTCGTATCATCATTCGACGTCCACTGCTGAACATAAGTCTCCTTCAATGCACCTCATGTCTGCCAGTGCTCGAAATATGTTCAGCATCCAGCGATTTCCAGCTACTTTGAACAGTTAATCATCCATCTTGCAGGTCCAACTTTCTTGGTCTTCATTCAAGAACCTTTCTTACCAATAGGCCTGCTTTATTTTATTTATGAGGTTTACCAACGTTTAAGTACAATCACACTTTAAAAGCAAATCATACACTAGTTCACTCACTATAGCCATTAACAGTAATGTATAGGCAAACACAACATGCACTTATAAGAAGATTACCGCTACAGCGCAAAACAATAGTAATAATACGGGGAAAAAGAAACAATAAGAATTAGATACAATAATTTGCTCTTTTTTAAAAAATATTTACTAGAATAGGCATTTGGCCGCCATCTCACCTGATGTTAAGCGATGATGCGGCCGAAGATGAATCATGCCTATCTAGGAACAGCCTGTTCACTCTTGCTTTGAAGATATCCAGATCATAGGTATCAGGAACACGCTAGCAGGCAAGTTCCACTCCTTTGCCGTACGCTTATAAATGTTGAACAAAACGTTTGGTTCGGTCGATGAATGGTAAATTCACGACGTACTTGATACAAAAATATTATATCGTTTTGTAAATATATTTATCCTGTGCCTTAGGTGGCCCATCAATGGTATCTTCGAGCGGCCGTTCGTCCCGCGGCTTCACAGTGGCGTCGCCCGGCGATGAATCGGATGCTGCGTACGCGGCGCAGTACGTGTACGCTCGCCGCGGCAGCAAAAGTTTGCCCGTCACGCCGGCGCATTCCCCGCCATCGAGCCCTACGTCGCGACGCAAGATTCACGGACACCGGTAAATGTTTTTTTATAAACTGGCGATCCGCCCTGGCTTCGCACGGGTGCAATGCTGATACTAAATACATTGCAAAAAACTGTAGTACACTAATGTATTTAAAAAAACAGGTCCGCCCAATAGGTACGTTCCCGCGCCCCGACCGGCGGTCGGTACCGCCGCAAACGCTACGTCCAGTAATTTTTAAATCTGTAATATATTCGAAAATATTCATTTCAATCATATTATGCTGTAAAAGACAATTTTCTATATTAAATCAACAATGTATTTCATTGGTTAATGCTGTATTGGTAAAAATAGCTTCGAAAATTAGCCCTTATTTGTCGTAATTATTTACATCACAGTAGTGAAATACTGTTATTTTAGAGGTTTCTACTTCAAAAATAACAGTATTTCATTATTATTTAATGGATGTTATTTTTATACATACGAACCTTCCTTTTGAATCACTGTATCTATTTAAGATTTAAGCATACAAAGGGACATAGGGACAGAAAAAAACGAATTTGTTTTATAATAATTATGGAGTGATTCTGTTAGTCGCAGAACATTCATTACGCAAAAGATCAACTATTGAAATTGGTTATGATAATTTTTCAAATATTTGTCATTTATTTAAAAAGGATACTGGAATAAAGAGATGAGGCTGAAACTGGCAGAAAAATTCTAGCACAAAAGACAAGTCCAGGGATGGAAAAAATAATTGACTCCAGAAAGGCTGAATGCCTCTTTTTTAAACATAACCACTTAGCATATAAATTCCATTTGTGTGTAACTTTAGCTTATCCACTTAGTTATTATGAGAAATAAATTTCATTTAACCTAGTTAACTAGGTTAAAAGAAATTTATTTCTCATATAAACTTAAATAATTCATTTACAATCAGTACTAAATTCGTTACAGTTTATAAGGGGTTATTTATATTATTTTGTGCAGTTTTAAATGTATCGATTTTTATAAGTCAAAGCTGTCAACTTCGACGCTGGGGCGGCGCCTTTATTGTCTAAATGTCCTCTCTTGAGTTGATATAATCATATATATTATTCAATTCAGCTTTGTCATAGGGTGCACTTGTTTGTCACAATTTTCAACTTGATAAGCAATGTTTTGGTAATAAAAATAATGTTTATATATACATTAATCATACCACCGATTCATTTTGTTTACCTAACGCTTATTTTGTATTAGTGGTCTGCCTCGCGACCGAGATTAGGGCTTATATTTTTGTTTAACATTGTTTACCAAAAAACATAGGTTGATTATGTCATTATTAAGATGCACGCGCCTGTGATAAGATTTCACATCCAATTAATTAATAACAATAATAAAAATTGTTTATTGCTCTTATAATATTACATTCATCATCATCACAATGGTGGGTTTATAACAATATGTATATTTAATGATGATAGCAAAAGGAAGCACCTCAGCTGTCACTGGCCCAGGTGAAAAGCACCTAGTAATTAATAGTAGTAAACATATTTTTCATAACTATTCTTACGGGTAGACTCATGCCCCTCGGTTGGGACGTTTAATGAGCTGATGATGATGATTCTTAAGTGTAAAGAATCTACTCTGTAATACTTAAGCAGCATTTAATACTCATGCAGTTAATGCAGAAGCTGGTATCAGTCAAAATGGATGTGTCTAACAACAATAACAAGTATTATTCAATTATTCAAGTTTAAGGCCACTTAAATGTTACTCGCGAACACGTTAAGCCGTCATTATTATATATAGCAACATACTAAATGTAAAAACAGGTTTTATGACATTTTAAAGTAGTCTTCGATTTTTGCATCAATAAAGAACTAAAAAAAACGAATCTCATTGTAAAGTTCTTAATTTAAAGCACTGAGTAGGCAATTAAGTTTAGGTACAAACGTTTTATTATAAACATAAAATAAAACAAAGTCATTGTTTTCTATAAAACGTCATCTTATCAACTGACCTGAGTTTTTAGCAACATCAACTATAAATATTTGTTACTTGTAACAGTTTGGTTGAACAAACTGATAAGATTATGTGAATTAGATAACGTAATCGGCCTCTGCGACCTAAGTTAGATTATACCTACTTTCTTAAAATTATTTTTATCTCATCGTCATTATCAGCCCATTAAACATCCTTATCGGGTGCCACGAGCCTACCCGTAAAGGGTCTATACTTATATAGACCTAGTCGCCCACGCGGGCCCATTGCGGATTGGCCGACTTCATGCACAATCTTTGAATATCTTTGCAGGTGTGCGCAGGTTTCCTCACGATGATTTACTTCACCGTAAGAGAGTCTGATTACGTACATTTAATTTAAAAAAATCGAAATATATCGGTATGTGGCGTGATTTAAACGTGCGCCCCCCAGATCGGAAGGCAATAGTCTACACCATTGAGTACTACACTTTTTAGTATCTTATTTATTTTCGGTAATAAAACCTTGGTAAAGGTATGCAAGTGCATAGATTGTGTGATAGAATGTGCGTGTTCAGATTACCAACTTCGGTTCTGAAGCCAACAATACCTCCAGTAGGTACGGTTGGCTTGAGAACCGAAGTTGATCTACCGAAAAGCTATTATAATAGGGATGATGCCATTTTTTTGCTATAGCGATGGACCGCTTAATAATAGAAATATTAGTAAAAATAACGACTCCATTAATATTAAAACTCTCAGAGTTTCCTTATTCTAAAAACACATTATTAGACTTTCCCCAAAACGCTTCATACATTTGACTACCTAATTATGACGTCACGCCTTAGTAGTTAGTATGCATAATTTATAAAATTTGTACTACAACTATATTAAATGTTGCGTTTATTAAAAAAGTCTCATAGCAAAAGTTGTTATAAATTTTAGTCTATTAATCTAGGTACTTGAAAAACGGACTTGCCCAGCTAACTTTATAAAACATGAGTTTTCGAACTAAGAGTTCGCACATCGTTATATGAGAGGTCTTTGTTCAGCAAAGGATATTATTGTTGTCGTAGTAGTTGTAAATTGTAAGACAAATTTGATAGTATTGTATTTGAAGTGACCTCCAGACATAATAGAAAATTCATTGACTCCGTGGATAATTACAACTGGCGGTTAAAAGGTGAAGGTGGCCTCTGAATTTAACTCAATTTCACATATTTCTCCTTAGCAGTTATGCTTTTGATATAGCTTTTTTCTGGATCATGGTATGAGAAATCATCCTATAAAACTCCATTTTGTAATTACTGGCATAAAAAAATATTAACCAAATACAAAGAGGAGTTATTAAACTAAAGCATTCAAAATCATTGTTTTAGTTACTTCACGTCGCCGTTTGAGCCTGTCGAGGATGCTACCAACCGTTCGTGGCTCACGATGGCGTTGCTCGGCTTTAAGAAAGACCTGACCACGTCAACCTCTACCTTGGCTGAAGAGGAAACCTTTGAGAACAGACTACAAGGTAATTATTACCCTAATTAATAAAGGTGTCAGCTTAGCTTATAACGAAGTAAAAACTTAAGCTATAATCTATCTGGGCCTATCGAGAGCTTGTATTGCATCCTAGTGACCATTATATAAAGCTTTCAAGACTTAGCAACTCGCACGGGAATAGCCTGGCAGGTTATGACTACAATCTGTTCAATTAATGAGAAAGGTCTAGTGTTGCAGTTGCAGGTATTATCGTATTTGAAAAATGTTGGATTTATACATTAAAATAAAATTGACGACTAAATTTGTCATATACAAATTGTAGGTATGATTTGAGTATCTATAGGTACCTAATCGTTACTAGGTTATTCAATACTTAGCAATATATTTGAACCATACTAAATGAAAATAAACATATTTCTTAACATTCATATAAGTTTTATCGATATGACGACACCCATTTACAAAAACACAAGTACAATATAGTATATATTTAAAACATATCGGCCGACAATCTTATCTAAATACATTATCGTACCCGTGTTATTGAATGCAAAATATTCTAATAACAAATATATTTTTATAACATTAACGTCACCTGTCGCGTACCAAAATAATATACCTATTACACACCACTGATAAAAAGGCGCATAATTTTGATGTAAAAATGCCATAGAAATTCTGAACATTTATTTTCTTCGGTACACAAATGAACTTCAAGCCAAATTATGCATTTAAAATTATATAAGAACATTGTAATTTTTTTATGAAATTTTATGATGCAACAATTCTAATTACACGACACGTGGCAGGTTGAACGTCATATGTGGAATTTGTGACGAGAACGATCGCTTTTGTTTAGTCGTTAGGTATATAAACAAGGCGGTAAAAAGTAATTTATAATAGTGTCGGTTGTGAACAAGCACGGTCAATACTGATAACGTTGTATAAGCTATATAACTTGATACCGTTAGGTGTAACTCAGTATCGTAGAGTTAACGTTGCTCAAGTCTGCTAATAATAATGGATACGTTCAGACTATTGTGTGAGTTTAATACGTTTGTTGCATATCGAAATAATTGCGTTTTAGTGAATTTAAAAATTTTATAGTTAAGGTACTTATAAATCATTGTGATTAATACCTATAAGCGAATGTTTTAAATATTTCAAAGTGTTGGAAAACATTGATCTATTGCTATTCATGGAATTAAAATATGAATAGATGTTTTAATGATACATTTGTAATTTCTGTAAATGCAATTTAAAGTAGTTGTTTGCTTATGGTTTTATTTACTAAATACGAATAACTTATTATTCCGTTGTTTAATTTTATTTAAATTCTTACATAGTTACTTAGATAATAGAGACCTTTGCCTATTCAGTGCCAATAATTATGTAAATTGCAACATATCTTAATTGTGTTTTAACGCAAAAATCATTACAGTTTTATTGTTCAGTGTGTATATTATTATAATATACTAATGTGCGTTCTTTATTTACAGTTGGCACTTTGGCAGAGTCAGGGAGAGTCTTGGCCCGGCTCCAGAGACAAAGATCCCAAATTAATGTCTCACGAAGCGGCGGCACCGAAGAGCGCGAAACCAACCCAAGCCTTTCGCCCGAAACCTCGGAATTGAGAGGAGATGAATTCTGGTTCTCCCACATCTATGTGAAGGGCCACACGACGCGTTGCCCAAACATGTGACGCGTATTGGTACTATTCAAGCGTCTTTCTCACTTCACTGGAAGTATTGAAAGTTTTATTACCCCAAAGAATGGTCGTCCGCCTCCTGACATGTTTAACGTGGTTTCGTACGAGTTCGTCTTAGTGGAAAACCTTACCTGAAGTAAAATAAATAATATCTGACTAAAGATGATTTTTATCTGTTTAATTTTGTTAACAGATTATATTTCTTGTAGAGTGAGGTTTTTTCTCTCAAGGATGATGTGATCTTGTCTATTATTCCATTAAATATAAGTTAAGTGTGTCTTGGCGAAGTTATAAGCTATTTGAAATGTATGTGGGCCCCAAATTGACCTATCACGTATATTTTACAATCAAACGCAATTATCATTTAGTATAGCACAGATTTCATGTTAACTATGTAGTAAAAGTCGTCATCACATCAATATCGTAACTTAGTTTGTTATGTAAGTATTTGTGACTATATTTGTGTGAATATTTGCTTCAAATGAAAGTTATTTTTGTATTTCAAAAAGCATGTCCGAACTACTTATTTGTGGTGTTGACTAGAAACTAAATAGAGTTCAAAGTATGATAAGATAAATTTAATTTCTGTAACATTTGTGTACTTGAGATCAGGATTGTCTTATCGAACCCTGTCTTGTTTAATGTATGAGCTAAATGACGAATTTAAATTATTTTGAGCAGAAAGATGTGAAATTAATTTTATGTTCTATTATTACCCTTACAGTTACAATTAAGGAATAGTTTTAGAACAGATTAATTAATACTCTTATGATAATTGATAAGTAATAAATCTCTATGTTGGTATTCTTCATTGAAATAATTGTCTTTTTATTTAACCCCATATTTTTTTGAGGTTAATCATTGGAATCCATCGTCATTATATTAAGTTGTATAATTCTCAAATGAAATTGTTGGGTTTTTTCGTAACGCCAGTTTATTACTTGTTGGCGTTTAGGAAGATTTATTAGGTCATTCTTATACTATCAACTAGGTACTCAAAGTAAAAGTTATGATGATGTGCGATACACAATACGACAAATACATACACATACAAACACACAACAACATACAATATCTCGATAGTTTCTCTTCCCATCTTCTGATATCCGCAAAATACCAGAGACCATAATACTTTAAGGTATCCTGCCGTTACTGTAATTTTGCAGAGCAGGTTACCGCAGGGTATCGTTTTCGTGCCTCTACTAATAAGTAAATATCCACTGACATTCACACAGCGCCATCAAATCCCAAATAAGCATGTAGGATACATACTTACGTACATACGTGGGTACCTAATATGGACACTATTTTTTATGCAACTTCGGCTTAGCGCGTAACAAGTCAGAGACAAAGTATCTAGTACCTATACCTATCTATGTGTACATACGTGGTTGGGTTTAATAATAATAACCTTTCTGTTCTTTCTCTCACACAGAAATCAGTTACATACTTAACCTAAGATACTGCTTAGGTATATATAAAAATTCTATGTGAGAGACTGGTTTCCGTACTAGGAAATTCCTGTATGTGAAGCGTAGGGACTGGTCGTACCTCTTCACGGGGTTTTGAAGACGACCCCTTTATTGTCTTTAATATGAACAAATCTCTCTTCAACTTATCGCAGTCTACCGTAGTTTTTTGTTGTTGGTCAGATGGCCTCCGCTTTTTTCATCCAGTCTCCACCAGCGTGTTCTCCCCGAGTCGTTAGTCACACAAGACGCATTTAACTCGTCTGCTCCAATGGCCATCAGCTATGCGATATAAGTACGTGACCAGCCCACTACTCGTATGTTGGTAATTTTGGTTTGATACCGCTAACGATATCAAACAAGCAGGGCCGGATCTAGGGGGGCAGACGGGGGCACGTGCCCGGGCGGCACGGTCAGGGGCGGCAAACCGACTAATGGACCACTCATCATTTACCTTACTTGCCCGCGGAATAATAATAGTACAAGTGCATGGCCATAGAAATACGACTGATAACCGGAGCGCGGAGTAAGGCATGTTACTGAACCATTACATTTTTTGCATAGTTCTAAATAGGCCCGCAGATCACGGTCAGCAGGCGTGTGCAGCTGCGATCTGAGGAATGACGCTGTATACGAAAACTCTCTCGTCGATCTCTATACAGGGCAGCAGTGTATTATTTCAAAGTTACGTAGTTATTTCTCTATGTTAATTGATGCCAACTTAGCTGCTTTAAAGCTATATCATTTTCATGATGGACAGCTACAATTGAAAAAAAAATAAAAATAAACAATTAAGCTCCTTTTACTTGCATCAAGCGACCACGTTTTTTAAGAAAATATACAAAATAAATTGGAAATAAAACGCCTTTTTCATCCAGTGTGACTTCGAAAAAGCTGAGGCGAGTAGTCTTATTTCATTATAGAACTTAATTGATTAATATCAATACCAATAATTGATAAATTGTAACTTTTTAATGACATTGCTTTTTTGCCGAGGTTAGGATGGTTATGAAACAGCTTAAGCGTTATTAGACCCCCGCTACGACGGATATACCGCAGAGCTTTTGAAAGTAGGGGGCACGCCAGTGCTTAAGACCCTTCAGAAGCTTTTTAATTCCGGAATCGGTGATGTGCGACACCAAAGGTGAGGAGCAATGGCGTGTGGTGTTCTTCTTCAAGAAAGGTGATTAAACCTTTTCCCTCTCTATTCAACCTATCGCAGTCCTCCGTTTTTCTCATCCAGACTCCACCAGCGACTTTTCGCAAGTTGTCGGTCCATCGGGCCGGAGGGCGTCCTACGTTACGCTTGCCAAGACGCGGTCTCCGCTCCAGAACTCGTCTGCTCCAACGGCCATCGGTTCTGCGACATCATTACCCACTGCCACTTCAGTTCGCTAATCTGGCGAACTATGCCGGTAATTTTAGTTCTTTTGCGGATAACATCATTTCTGATTTTATGTATAAGAGTCTCCCAACATAGCACGCTCCATCGCTCGTTGAGTAACTTTGAATTTCTGAACCAATCCGCAGTCAGTGTCCATGTCTCATCTGCGTATATGGGTAGGACGTATTTCTCAAAGACTTTTGTCCTTAAGCGTTGCGGAATCGTCGACGTGAAGATCTGATGTAACTTGCCTGATGCCGCCCAGCCCAAATGAATCCTCCTACTAGCTTCCCTTCCGAAATTGTGCCGGTCAAGTTTTAGCCCAAGTAAACTTATTCTTGGACAATCTGGAGAAGGACGCCACCGACGCTTATCAGAAACGCTACCGGTCTATAATTCTTCAAGAGAGCTTTATCACCCTTCTTAAGAACGCTTGTGGACCACGCTTCCAGTGTAGTTCCCAGGTAGATGACGGCATTAAAAGAGCTCACCTAATGTCCTAAGGATGGGTTGTCCACCGGTGTTTAGGAGTTCTGTCGTAATACCGTCATCCCACGGGCCCTTTCATTTCTCAGTTGCTTCAGTGCTGCACTAATTTCGCTAACGTCAACATCCGGCATATCCTACGTACAATGGTGCCTTAGTAGGGCACGTAGATCTTCGCTGTCTTCGGTCTGTACTGATGAGCGCTCGACAAATCCATAGAATTTCTCAACCTCTTCCAGGATCTGTTGGCGTAATGTGAGTAGTTGGCCATCTGCTATATTAAGCTTCACCAGAATGCTCCTCCAAGTGGTTTTTGGAAAACTTTGGGCCCCTGTTCTCCTTAATAAGGTCCTTAATTAACCTTGTATTGAAATAGTAGAATTCTCTGCGAACGAGTTTTCGTATCCGCTTGGAGAGAGCCTAATATTCCGGGTATGATAAGTTAAAGTCAAAATTCATTTATTTAAATTAGGCTTACAAAAAGCACTTATGAACGACAAAAATATACAAAAATTACATTACAAAAAAACAAATTTATTTCTTTGAACTGTTCTTTAAGAGAGTCACGTGGTCTAAGGTTGTAGATAAAAGCTCTTTTTGTAGCACAAATATTGTATCAATGTCGGCAGCCGTACCCCACAACGGTAGACCATACGACATTACATTATAAAAATGACTAAAATAAACTAATCTTGCCGTTTTTACATCTGTTACGAGTTATCTTAGATATTAAAAGCTTATTGAAGAATTAACGACCCATTACGATATTATGATCCGTCTCGCGCATATGTTTGACGATTTCCAGCCCTCCGAACAAGCCGGGTTCCTCAAAGGCTTCAGCACCATAGACTACATATTACATACGCTGTGGCAGGTTATACAGAAGAGCGGAGAGTATAACTGACCATTATGTTTGGCGTTTGTGGACTATGAGAAAGCCTTCGATTCGATCGAGACTTGGGCTGTGTTTCATTCCCTCCAACGGTGCCTGACTTGACTACTGCTATATCGAATTGTTGAGATGTTTGTACGAGAGCGCTACTATGTCAGGCCGAGTACATGAAGAGCTTACCATTGGCTTATCATTGGCACCGAGGAGTAAGACAAGGAGATGTAATATCTCTGAAACTGATCACAGCTGCGTAAAAGTTGCAGCTTTGTCCAAATGTCAATCAATTTGAGGACCTATTATATAAATTAGTGAAATAATATAGGATGATAAAGGTAAAAATAAATAAAAGAGGGCGGGGGCGGCATTTCTAAATTTTTGCCCCACCCAAAAAAAATTGAAGATCCGGCGCTGCAAACAAGTTTCCATTCGTAATTATAAGTGGACTAAATATATTCTTTCCACGTGAGGGTTAGTCACTGATGTAGAAATTGTATTCCTACATCTGTGAGCTTGGTTTACTCAAAACCAAAATTGGTTTGCCGTTTGAGTGTCAAAGAGATACAAACGTTAGTATAGGTACCTACATACTATAAACACATAGCTCGTTATTCCCTTGCCAGTTAGGGCACCTCGGAGACATCTGTCAATAGCTTTTCTACTGTCTCGATTCGTCCCAGATAAGCAACAACAACTTTACGAAGCAATTAATATAAAAATTGGTATAGAACTGACATCCTGAATTCACAAATAGGCTACGTTTTACTACGGGAGATTAACTTATACGGATACGAGTTGTGCCGTGGTTAATACTTCGGAGCACAGCTAGTCTTACCCAAGAACTCGGCACAACAAGCATATAACTGCTGTTGCAAATAAAAATCTCAAATAAATCAATCTCTACACACGTTGAAACTTGTTGAGTTGATAAAATTGTCAATCAATTAACTAAAACAAATATGATCTTAGTGGACTAGAGAATATTGGTGTACCATTTTCATTCCTTTAGGGACCAGTTATGTTTCATTTTCATAACAAAATAGTCGGCGGTTCCGGTCGCGTGACAGAAGGTCGTGTACGTTTTATGATTACCTAAGCATTTGGCCAGTTTTTATTGTCGTTTTACTTAGCTTGTGTAACAAGACTACTTCAATTCTGTCTCTTCAGAAGCTATTTTAATAGGTTTTTATTTTTAATAAGAATTTGCTAGCTTTCGCGTTCGTTTTATTTTTAATTATCGTTATTGTTACTTACAAAATATAGGTATATTGTTTCCTCCTTACATCAGTTACATCTTTTAGGACCCTTACCTTACTGCCCAAATAGCGAAAGAGACTCTGGGTCGTCAACATGTACAATGGATATGGAATAAGAATTTGTACCCAATAATTAACTTACCCTCCTTTGCACAGCAGTAAAAGAAGTGGTTGTAGAAAATACACATGAGAAGATGACCTCCACACCGTAACCAGCATTAAGTAACGAGAGGCGCCCGTGTACTTATATAATAGGTACTAGCGGTCGCCGAGTGCTAATGTATCTCAGCCTAAAAAAGTTTATGCACAAACCCTAAGGGCATCGCAGAGTGGAAGTCAAACCCCGGCTTAGGGAATTGCAGGGCTTGGTAACACAATGTATGTTTGGAAAGAAAAGCGACTCGGTACGTGCTGGTAACGCAAATTCGGACTGGTTAACCTAAAGCGGGCGGAACCGCGATTTTGTAGTACTGTCTAGGTACCTACACAAGAACACTTTGTATTTAATTGCTCGATAAAACTGTACGGGCTATCTGCGGCCAACAGAAGTAGTCAGTTTGAAAAAAAAATTGCATTCACCTCGGCACTTGTCTATTAAGTTAAAGGTAGTAAAAACCGGTGAAGTACAAAATGGGCTGAAATCTTTTTATAAATATCATTATTGGGTAATCGAAATATGTCGATTGAGTTACAGGTCGTTCTGTATAAGGTTTTTAACCGTAATCAAGATTTACGAAAGTCAGGATTGGCACGCGATCCCCACGCACGTAGCTTTATTTGCTGCCTATTTTATTATCGACAGGTAATTTATATGGTTTGTTTCGAATTCGTACCGGTTATTGCTCTTGTGTAGCTTTTTATTGTATATAAAATGCCAATAAAGTTGGAGGCAGTTGGATGAACACCATAAACGTAATAAGAATTTATTCCACATAAAATATAGACGAGATGTAGGTACGTACTTGTACGTGTACAAGAACACTTATTTAATGTCGAGAATCATTCCAAATGTGTTTTGAGTTCAACTTTTCTACATTAACTACAAGAAGATAACTTTTTTACCTCGCTTAGTTCTATCAATAACCTAAAGGTCTTCGAGTTCTATTGATTCTTCAGATCGTAGTAGTAGGTAGGTCGCCAAATTTCTCTTAATTGGCAGGAACAGGAGGTGATGTCGTCAGCCTTAAAAGTTGTATAAGTAACAGGAATATTTTTTTTGTTTTAAATATTTTTTATAGTAAATTCATAATTTTACGAATAGCAATTTCCAAGATTTTAAAAGTTTTACCAACACAGAAGAGCTTTTAATTATGCGTTTCTTTAAATGCGGCACATAACACACTGATCTCTGATTGGTGCAATCAGACTTGCCAATTTATTAATTTATAAGTTTCGATTATCCCAGTACTTACACAATATTTGTTTATACTAATGATATCTATATCTTAATTATCATAAATGTGTTTGATGCCAATATTTGTTTTAAGTTGTGGTACCTAATAAGGGTTTGAGAACAGATTTCGAAAAAAAAAGATGCAAAATTTATTCGTCGCGATAAATAGTACCTGCCTACGCCCTACGCATACAAATTTTTAGCGTCTACCTTTAAAATCGCGGAATGCTCTACTTAAAGTTCCACCCCCCCCATATAAAGGGAGTGGGGTGGTGAAATAAGACAAAAAGATACCTCTGCCTGTGTCCAGGTTACCATCTATCAACGCACTAAATTTCATCAAAAATGTTCAATCATTTTGGCGTGAAAGCGTAACAAACAGAGTTACTTTCGCATTTATGAGTTTAGTATGTATCACTTGGCTATCTTTCTATCGTTTTTAGCTGCCTCCCTTGAAAACTGCGGAATGTTCTATACAAACTTCCACCCCCATTTCAATGAAGTGGGGAGTTAGCATTGGGTAAAAAAGTTAGATTACTCTGGTCTCCCTTCATCAAACCCTGGCTTCCTTATCTTGGGACCTCCTTTGAAGTATCCTCTTTCAAAAAAAAAACATCAAAGTCGGTTCATAAACAACGAAGATATCTCTATCTGCGACAAACATAAAAAAAGTTTCCCTTGATTTCTCTGGTCTCTATCATCAGACCCTGACTTACTTAAAATGAATCCAACGCTGAACTATAAAAAATAATCATCAAAATCGGCTCATAAACGACGAAGTTTTCCGCGAACAAACATAAAATACCATTTATACGGTCTAATTGAGTAACCTCCTTTTTTCAAGTCTGTTAAAAAGTAGCCTATCTCCGATTCCAGGTTCTATCACCATACCAGGCTTCATTAAAATTCGTTCAGTCGTTTAGGCCTGAAAGCGTAACAAACAGACAAAAATACGCATTTATATAGTAGCCTGTAAGGTTACTTACATTTTTTTTCCTTACATAAAGTATCTGTGCCTGTGTGTTAATGTAAAGCAAAAGCGACAATCTACATAAATAACAGCCAGGAGAAAGCATTGTTTTCCCGCAATTTCTCTTCCGACTTTTTAATTAGTCTCGTTTCATTACTCAAATCGGATTTGCGTTCGCGCCCGTGCCTCTTAAGGACAGCCTAATTTGCACCGCCTGAAAAAATTACGCAAGGAACGAATTAAAGTCTTTTTCCCTCTGAAGAGCTGAAGACTGAAGTGAGCCGCGATTTCACTACTTTCCGCATGTAATTAAGAAGCATATTGTAGAATAATTAATTGATATTCGGCCCCTGTCCTGCCATCATGAATTACCTATGTACTTCTAATGTTGTGAGCTGCTTGTAATTACCTATATTTTTAAATTGTCTATGCTGATATTATATGAAGGAAAGTTTTGTTTTTATTTTTGTCTTGGAAAGGAGGCTCCGAAATTATTAAAATTTAAGGGGCTAAGAAAACTCTCATAACTATAATATTTTCTATACTTAAAATATCATACAGGTACTTAGGTACATCTTACTCTCTTGGAATCCTATTTTTCTATTTGCTTTAGAGATTCATAATAAAACTAGAAGTATTAACTGGCCTATATAATACGTAGGCTACATTTAAAATATAAGATTTATCCATTAGTTTGTTAATAAGGAAAAAACAGGTCCGACATAAACAGCTCACGAAATAATTTCAAAAAATTGAGGTGGAATTCTTCGTACATTTATCTTGAAGCAAGTACCCGCCGACAGAAGCACATTTCAGTAGAACTGACTCCTTGATTTACAGCAAGTTCTTCACGTCCGTGATGTCAACAGAGACGTGAGATGAAATTGAAAAGGTCCGCTCCGGGAGATGACAAATGCGCTGCACTCATAATTCGACCGACTCAGCGAGCGCTATCTCGGTATTTACGACAGACGGTTTACTCTGCAAATACGAGTTGACCTTTGCCACGTATGTGTAGCTTACATTTAAATATGCAAGACCTTACCGGGACCTCACTATGTTAATACTTAGTTTGCTAAACCACCCGAATTTATAGTTTGCAAAAAAAAACTCCTAGCGCATTGGAACGCAATGCGTTTTTCTCTGAATTAACATGAAGCTATTTAGCTTAGTTCCCAAAAATAAAATATTTTACATACAATGTATAGAAATAACTAGTTCCTACTTTGAAGAAAGAAAGAAAGAAAGAAAAAATATTTATTGATAGACACAAAAATTACACTTATCATTACACACCTAAAATTCAATATAGGAAAATTTATATAAAAAAAAGCAGTTACACAGGTCACAAGTAGATATACATATAGATACTCATTACATATATATATACATATCCGTAAATAAACACACATATATATATATATACATGTATAGGTACACACAAATACATATACATAGGTGTACATAACAACAAATGTAACATTGTGTGGTCAAAAGGACCCCGTCTCAGCATGTGCTGGCGTGCGTTGGTGGTAGAAGTGGACGAATTTGATTAAAAGTAAGGTAAGTAAAATGCACGGCAGCGCTGTTTTTCTGACGGGGCCTTAGTGACGACGCGCCGTCACAGGTTAAATCGGCAATTTTTACGGAAACTATTTATACAACAATTTTAACACATACATTATAATATATATAATATTTACAGACACATACAATTTAAATGGTACAGGAATATACATTGGTATGGAATGTTAATAAAAAGCAAATATACCATTACATAGCATTTCAATTTTTGGCTGTATAGGGCTATGCTGTAGCTCAGCCTCTGACAGTTGGTCTGTCACTGTCAACATTATAAATGTAAATAATATTTACAACCACCTTCCACACATAACGAAAAACAGCAAGAAAAAAAATAGGAATTGGCCACACCCTGCCACGTCAAGACATGTGTTAAGACATTTAAACAATTAAAATATCCTGGCTGCTTGCTGATGCTAGAAAGAAAACAGTGACTTTCCTCCTATGATTACTACTACTATTATTTACTAGGAGGTAGACTCGATACTCAGTCGTCTAGGTTGGTTAAGAAATAAAAACCTACTGGTATTATTTTCTTCAACACTACTTCTGCCATGGTGCGGCGTGTTACTTACCACCAGGTGAGCGAGCTGACCGTCCCGTTCACTTATAACAAAAAAAAAATGCTATTATTATCTAGCATTATTATTAAAAATATTTTTGCTTTGGGCTACTTAACATCTTAACGTTACAACTTGCAACTGCAATTTGGCCTCTTTTAGGGATTTATTATACTACCTGGTGGGCTGTCTGCTTGATTTTTCTCATTGAAAAGAAAAACAAATTTTAAAAAAGTTTGCTTTAGTTTAGCATCGCTATAGGTCTTAAGCGGCTCATAGGTCTAAATGCTGCCAATTAATGTACTTATGAACTAAAAGCTATCAATAATAATTTGTCTAAGCCTTTGATAAATTGGACTAACCAATCACTAATTGTGCTACAAATGGGTAAGTATTATTGTAATTAATTAATTATATTAAATTGGCATACCAGGTACTAATCTTGAGATTGTTGCCACTATCCTATTGTACGGAGGTAAAATTTAATTAAACAGTTTTGTGCTCAGTGCTAACATCTGGCTCAGAACATAATTAATATTGAATCGGCTTAGACACTGCTAGGTATGGCAAATTAGTGGCGCGACATCCTCGATTGGTTAGGAGGTAGATAGCTACCTACTAACTGATAATGGTAGAGTGACCATCAACAACCATTAATTTTATTAATAAAAAGTCTATCATAAATATATGGAAGTAAAAAATATGAACAAAATATTAAACATCCTTTGATTTAAATGTGATTTAAGCTTTAGCACGCATTAGCTGGCTCGTTGATTGTGTTTTGTTGAGTAAGTGAGCTTACTACAAATTTGGTATGAGTGATGATTTCACTTACCATCAGGTAATTTACTAGTTAGCCTACATATGAAATAAAAATAAAAAACCGAACCCGCTGGCTAAATAATTTTGTAATATGCGACTATGAAACTTGACTCTTGGTAACCCTTAAATACCTACGAGTAGCAACTATAAAAAAGTTTATCAGTTTTTTTTCGTAACAAATTACGAATTCAAAAACGAAATTTTATGTATCTATACTTAATCGATATAACGTTTAGCCCGGAGTAAAAAAACATAATGATTTAGAAAAATATTAGGCAGGTATATAAATGTACGAGAAGGTTCCACCTCCAACTATTAGGGATTCGTTCGAGAGTAACAACAGGGAAAAAATATTGGTTTCGGGTACCAAAGTCAAACTCACCTGCTCGAGGTGAATCCTGCCGATCGATGAATCTTTGACCGACCCTCCACATCTAGGACCGTTTTATAGATAAAAGAACAGAATGCAAAAAGGAATTCGGTTCGGTTCTGCCGTTTTTTTTAAATGTATTAAATCTATAATAATAGGTATTTATTTTGGCTTCTAGCCAAATGCTTGTTTATTATAGTCACCCCATATACAGAAGGTAATGATTGTACTATTGATGACTTAGCCAAGATTTGGCTATGTTAATAGCGCCGATGCCTATTAGTGTGATCGATGTTCGAAGGGCTTTATGAACTTCAAGGCTAATATTAATAGGCTATAGGTTTATGTGGACGGGCGTTATGTGTGTGCACTTAAAGTTGTCAAATGCATAGATTTATAGCACACGGCCGTTGGCAACTATGAATGGGCATTGAAATAGGTATTTGAAATTACTTTTTTAAATGATTGGTTGAAAAATGTATAACTACTAAGAAGTTGAAATGACCCATTCATTTATTGTTTACTTTTTCGAAGCATGTACTTTTTCTTTCATAATGATCATTGTCATTGTAGCCTTATATATCCGCTGCTGAACGAATGCTTCCACACGGACCGAGCTTTGAGACGAAAACCATGGGTGGGCCACACGTCACCTTAAAAAAATATTTATTTACATTCAAATAAAGTTAACACTTTATTAATAAAGGTCGTAGTCTCACTTTTAAGCAATTAAACCAGGTAACTCCGCTCTTTTTAAATACATCATACATTTTAAGTATAAATGAATAATTTAGTATCAGAATTCATAATATTCTTTACAAATAAGAATTACTTAAGGTAATTTATGTATTAAACTAGGGTACTATGAGTTGTTTTTGTACGTATGTGTAAAATGTGTGTGTGTGTATTCTGTGGCCCGTATTCTAGAACAAGACGCAAGCGTTGATTAGAGTAGAGTATCAGAGAGTAAAGATCATTGTTGAGTCGAATTCTAAGTGTGCTTTGCGAGCGTGTGGTGTGTTAAACGTATGTGTAAAAAGTGTAAGTGTGTGTTTATGTTATTTAGTAGAGAATTTTTTGTGTTTCTTTATAGTTCAAACTCTTCAGCCATTTTATCAGTACTACTGTAGAGTAATGTAGATTTACTTCACGTTATTGAGTAAAAATTATAATCAGGTTATCATTTCATCTGTTTGAGAGCCCTACTTCGGTTCTTTTCTCGTTATGTGGACGGTACTTGAGAGCATTTCTGCCCCATGGCACATCTGTTCTGGGCACTATGTACTCTGCTCACTGGCACTTGCAACTTGCTAATCCTATTTCTTCTTTGTTGTATTGCATAAGTTTTTTTGTGAACCCACCTTATTGTTGATTACCAGCATTTCGTTTGCACCTAAGCCTTGGCTGCCACATTTTCGGCTACAGTGTAGGACTATGTAATGTGCCTGATCGCAATTTTTGTTACAGTCGGTGTGTTTAATAAATTCCTAACATTTGGAATTTCAGTAGATTGATTGAGGACCTACTAGTATAACTGTGAAATGTAATCCATTTTACGGTTCATGGAGATGAATCATCATCATCATCTTTTGGAAGTCCACTGTTGGACATAAGCATTCTTTAATGATCTTCATTGTTTAAAGTATCAAAGGATACCTTTTAGTTTTAAAATTATTAATTTCCTATGGTGCATCTTCATCATCAGCTCATTAAACGTCCCCACCGAGGGGCACGAGTCTACCCGTATAGGGTGATTAGGCCTTAGTCGTCCACGCGGGCCCAGTGCGGATTGGACGACTTCACACACAACCTTCGAATCTCTTCGCAGGCGTGCATGAAGGTTTCCTCACGATGTTTCCTACACCGTAAGAGCGTCGGATAACGTACATATTTTTTCGAAACATTGGTACGTGTCGGGATTTGAACCTCATCCCTAGGTAGGAAGGCGACAGTCTACACCTCTGAGCCACCGACGCTCTATTGTACGTCTATTTTTACTAAATTTCTTAATTCATTGGTACCTATATAAGTAGACGTTAGCTACATTCTACCTAGGTAACTCAGCTAACCTTTCAATATTATGAATTATGAACCAAAATTAAAACAACATAGCACTATATGAATACAGTGGGTATATAATGGAAGTTTGTCTTTCAAATACCTACAGATAACCTATAGATTACATTTACTGAATGCTATTTTTACCACACTCAACATATAAGTAAATATTAAGAGCTATTAAATCTCCCGGTATAATCGAGCAGGGTTCATATGAAATTTAGATCTAATCTCAAATTGATTCGGGATGATCGGTCGGCCAACCGCGCGAGCAATCGAATTTCTTCCCAGTCTAGTCACGTAGTTGCACGGGGACCAAGGGAGGCTTCTCGGCAAACATATCGCACACTTCCTACAAGTACCTTCATAGTTTCAATATTATGCATCAATGAACACTTGGAACGGCGTTTGCATAGGTAAAATGCCTTGTACATATATTATAGGCCTGACGAAACGGAGATAGGCATTGGGATATTATAGGTTTGTTAGAAGTCTGAAAAGCAAGCAATCCCCTAAAAGAGGTTTTAATAAACGCCTTTTAGGGCAATTCCTTACATATGGGTGAACCCAAAATTTTATTATTTTAATTCATTATTTGAACGAGTGCAAGCACATCTTTATGCTCATACCTCAGAGAGTGTAAAGAAAGCATAGCCGCCTACGCCTCGACTTTACACGCTGCGACTACGTCGCTCTGCGCCTGGACGCGCCCTCGCACCTCGCCTCAACTTCACTCTCGTGTGGGCGTCGCGCCTAAGTCTTTGTCATTTTTTTTAAAGTATGTCAGCTAGGGCAGCATTCCTTGTACTAAGAATTACTAAGTACTGTGTGCTGAATGTGATTCAGGTTTACGCATCGACTTCATCGCACTTCGACGATGAAGTGGAGGCTATGTACGATGGCAGTGGCGTGCACAGGGATTTTGAGCAGGGTATGCATAACATAATGGACGACAAAACTATGGAATCAGCTACCATCTGACCTATTCCCTGAGCGATACGACCTGGCGTCCTTCAAGAAGAGAGCGTTTTCCCACTTATAATGCCGGTAACGCATTTCTTTGCTCAGTGAGTCAGTGGTATTGCTAGTGTAAATGGGCGACGGCGTAATTTACCATCAGATGACCCGCCTGCTAGTTTGCCCGCTATAAGATAAAAAATAAAAAAACATTCGACTAGGTAATTTTGGGAATCGCAATACTTTCATGATGTAAACAACTATTAACGCTATCTATTCAGATTTTTGTGCAATTTTTACATTACTACTTATTTTGTTTTCAAACATTAATAATTTACAATAACTTCTTATGTACTAATTGTACAAATATCTCATAGATGGCGATCACAGCTATTTAAATGTTATGATAGTTTTCGAATAATTAAACTTTTTATACGTAAAATAAAAACAAAGGAATTTTGCATATTTTTTATGTATAGACATGTTGATTTTATTAAACAATTATACAACAATCCTTTACTATTTCATTATATATTTGAATGTATATTTGACTACATGGTCTGCATAAGACAATGTCATTTGTTAAATCAATAAAAGAATTTCAATAAATAGGTGCTAAAAGTTGTTTTATAATCGATGTTAAGTTAAAAAACCTATAGCCTTTATTCTATATTTGCCAAATGTTTGTAATTTTAAACATGATTCTAAATGTTTTCACTAGAATCATGTTTGGCAGCGGCTTTATGTAAATTATTTAGATCAGAATATCCGCTATATATCCAATTGTTATTATTTTGAATTGAAAATAATATACATGGAAAAGAAAACAATTTATTTACGTGTCTGCAACCTGTTAGCCAGGAATAATTATCGTTAATTTAAAATTAAAATAACTCGGAGTTTCGCCTTTATTTTGGTACATATCCAACATAGGTACACACCTTCCCTTCGCAATTATGAGAACTTTAATATTATAACATAACAAAAACTAGAAAACGCGCTGCTTTTTAATTTACGCAAACACACATCACCAGAACATAACTCACAGCTATAATTTTACATTATACAAATCTTATTACAAAAGAAATTCTCCATAAAACAAATAATATTCACTTTTTCTATTATAATCAAAACAACATCCATATTGTTACTACAAATATTGCAGTCATTTCGCGAGCGGGCGCTGACCAATCGGGTCGACCGTCGAGATCACAGATTTCCCAATACATTTTGAATTGTATATTCGGATGTCTGTGGTCGAGATAGATATAGACGACAAGACGTGAAAGACAACAGATAAACTATAACCAAACGGCGCAATTTGTAACTATTCATTCAAGTCGAGAAATAGCTGTGCTTCCCGAGATTTCACATGTGTGCGTGTATTTAATGCACACGAGCATATTTTTCGCCTATCGGGATTTGAACCGTTTACAACTGCGGGATTTTATGAATGAATTTCGTAATAATTCGAGATGCACTGGTTAGTTATGCTTACGGCCGCGGGTGGCGTACGAGTCGGCGAGGGCGACGCGCGCTAATATAAAAAAAACGACTTGAGTGCGGTGGCGTTTTAAAGAAAAATACAATACCTCTTTTTTATTACAAAATGTATACTATTACGAGTTTATTTTGAAAACAAATAATTGATATTTATAATTATATTTTGTATTAAGTATTAACGCCGAAACCTAGGGTATGCACTGCTTAACTGCATATATGGACCGCACGCGCCTGTACGATGGTATTAGCAGAGTAATGTATACCTTCAAGACACACATTACGGTATTTATGGGACACTTTAACGCAAGGCTTGGCATTCGGAATGGTTGTGATTTGAAAGTGGGGCTCTATGGATTTGGACATTGGAATCCCAGGGGACAGCGGCTGGCCGATTTCATTGACTCTTTATGATGAACTTTTCTTCAAAAAGCCGCTGCAAGGAAAGTGGACATGGTTGAGTCCCGATGGTTCCACACGAAAAGAGATTGACTTCATTATGATCACCAGAAGACATATATTTAAAGACATCTCTGTGATCGCCAGTGTGAAAATTGGTAGCGATCACCGTATGGTGAGAGGCTCGTTAAATATTAATATTCAACTGACAGGTCCGCCTGATGAAGTCTACGCTCCTAAAGTGTTCTAACATGATTCAAATCTATATTCTCGAGAGCTTTCAATTCAAACTGCAGAGTTGCTTTGATAGGCATTCAAACTGCGCAACAGTAGACGAAATAAATAGCGTGCTAGTGGAAACTTTGTAAACAGTTAGGTGTAAGTTTTGCAAGGGACAAGTAGATTAAGACTCAATAAACTATTTCAACAGACTCTCATATCTCATGGCGACAAGACTTTCAGATGATAATGCAGTCTTCAGACGATGCATTAAAATGCTGGCAGCTCAATAGACGTATATTAGTTCCTTGCGACGCGATATTCATCACTTCACTTACAGTACAGCATAATACAAAGTGTATTAAAGAAGCGATAGAACAGAACGGAGGTTGCAAGATGTTTGCGAGGAATATGTCTGTTGGCAAAGTAGTTGCCTCGATGAAGACCAACGGGGAAATGTAGTCTCATCCAACTATACGACTGTCACTTCAACTTGCTGCTCCGGTGAGCTATGTCTGATGTTTCTGATTTTATCCCTTAAAGAGCATAGCTCGCTCCATTTCCCGTTAAGTGTCTTGAAACTTGTGAACCGATTTCGCAGACAGTGTCCACGTGTCAGCTGCGTGTCATCATCAGCTCATTATACGTCCTCACCGAGGGGCACGGGCCTACCCGTATAGGGCGTATATTTGTGTCTTAATCCGTAGGATACTTTATAAACTTTGGTACAAGGGTAAAGTTTAATATAGGGTAAATTTTACTAGACTTCTTTGGTTAAAAGAAGAATGGTGTCAAGAGAGTTGCTCCGTATGCCTCTACATCCAAATTAGATATGTTATGAAAAATGTTGATCACCTTGATTTATCCGCTCGTGATATTGTGGGTAAAACAATGAAAAATCTATTGTTTATCATTGTTTTCAGTAGAGTTGATTGATGCCACTCGTCTGCCTGACGGAATATTAATAAAAAGTACCCCTTAATTCAATTGTGCGCCTGTTTCCATCTTAATAGCCATCGCTCGCCGAATGAGTTTGTCCGTTTTTAACTCGGACGCTTTATAAATGTGCCCTACCCCGCTTCAGAGTAGAACACATCAGTTTTACTGTCACTTGCCGCTATTTCTGACTCGAAACAATTCCAGAAATGAAATATTTTTAAGGCTATTTGCTAGAAAGCCTTCCACCTAGCGTCAGAGGGGAATGTTATTTTTTATTTATCTCCCGAGCAGACAGAGGAGGAACTGAATTACGTTGATATGATACCTGCTTTTATTCGTAAGAATGTTGAGGTCTTTGTCAGGTTTGTATTTTGTTTTGTTAAATAATACTTATCTAGAGTAATACTAAGTTTAGTAGTATTTGTATCCAATAATTTGAAATGCATGAACCAACGACCAAACAACTTTAGGTATCAAAAAAAGCTTTGATTATCTAGTATACTTCAGTTTCCAGGATAATTTACTGGATTGAAACGAATAAGTGGGTAAAAAGGGTTTGTTGAAATAGTTACCGAGAAACTTTAAAACTTAATAATATCAAACATATCATAAACCGTTTACAGAAACACGAACCATTATATTATAGTAGTGAAGGTTATTTATTTCTAAAAAAGTATTGAAGAAAAGAAAAACTCTTTTTAAAACGAATGCCTACAAAACATAAAATTGTATTTTAACGACACAATAACGAAATGAAAAATAACAAGCTACAAAAAAAATACACTGCGTAGGCCTTTGGGTTACTTTCATTATCATTATTGAATGGCAAATAAGGGCGGCGCACACAGCCAGGGCAGCCTCCAAACCGGTCAATACGCCCGGATTACCGGCTTTGTCCTACTGATGAATAATTGTGTCCACCATCCGACCAGGATTAAACCGCTTTCTGCTGATTTAATTGACAATCCTAGAATAATTGTTAGCTATTAATACAACACACAGGATACTTGTAATCCGGGTGGGTGCTCGTGTGTCTGCGTGGGACTGGGTAAGGTTATTTTGAATTTTAATCTTGTTAAATTTCGAAGGTGGTGTAGCAAAAATTTTGAATAGCTTAATTAAACAATATCTTAACCTTTGGTTGAATACAGCGATAAAAATTTGATAGTTTAATATCCCATGCCTAATCAAAGTTTGAATGACAGTATTTCTAGTATGCGAATATATTATGCACATTAAAACCTGTTAAAACCTTTTACTTAAAAAATCACCTACATTCTTTATGGCCTGTATCTTCTTCTTCTTTATGGATCGTATCTTCAGCAATGAACTTTACGCTTGAAATTATTTTAAAAACGTACTTGCACTCTGGGTGCATCCCAATCTTTTACCGTACTTGTATCGTTTATTTAGGCATTTCGGCTCGAAAATATTCAATGTAAACTTGCTATTTTATAGATACACCCGTTTACGACTAAGCACGGTAATATTATATAGAAAGTATTAAAGGCTTTGGTAGAGATAACCGCTCGAACATAGCACGGTACGCGCGGTTATAGATCGAGCGGCTAATGCGCTAAAAATGACAAGATATACAAATAAGCCTTATAAAAATCGGTCCGTGTGTTCGTTCAGTGGACATTTTAGGCTGTGGAGCTGATGACATGACTGTAAAATACGTTTGCTTAGATATAAGTAAACGTATTTTACAGTTCACTGTACTATTGATTCAGTCACAGTTCACTGCAGGTATATATGTTAATTTTAAATTACCATGATCATTGAGAGATTGTCGCTTTTGTCCGAGATGGTTTAGTTTCGATAGTTGTTCGAGCCTCGTTTGCTATTCGGCAGGATAACAAGCAAGGTAAGGCTTACATAATTCCATCAAGTTAAGCTCCATACTTCCCAAGTAAACTTACTATAAATTTATTGACATACCGTGCATGAACATCACTCATTTGACCGCGACTACACGTAAAGTGTTCATTATTTATTTAAATGTATATCAAATTATATTAGTATTTTGTGTATTCCATTGTGAACCGTTTTTGTTGTTAGTTAGGTGTCAATATTTACAGTTTGGAAGTCAATCAAGCGGACTGTGTGTCTATTTAGCGACACAGCAAATCCTGCATATATTGATTTGTAGCGATGTGATGTGCCTCGGATATAAAGAAGAGAGGGATATCGCATTTCCATCATACATTTCGTTGAAATACTGCACACGGAAACTGAACATAAGATGTATTCTTCACCAAATATTTTTAAAGAAAGCTGCCTTAAAAATACTAAAAACTTAATAAAACTTTTGATTAATGCAAAATAAAGTTGATAAAGAGTCCTAAAGGTTACCTTATTACCATTGTATCTTGGGTACCACATATAGTAATTAAACCTTTAACCGCATGGATTCCAGACACATAGAAAATCAATTGTTTTCGTTAGATATATCTTATCAGTGGCAGTTACAGGGTTTATGCCTGATCACTAAAATTCTTAAATATCTTAGAATATATAAATAAATTTCAAATTTTATTTACTTTAACAAACACAGGCCTGTGTTTATGAACTGCGTCTTTTAGATCTTTTTAAAATATATATGTACTGGAATATAAGGATTCCTAGTACATATTTTTGTGCATATTAAACAACTGCACGAGGTGCATTCTGTCCATGTACAGTCCGAAGCTTCTCATAGTAGTGGCTCATTGTGGAGAAAGGGGGAAAGGTGAAAGAATCCCTCACCTAACCATTAGCTCACCTTTTTGTCGGTTTTCATGACTATATGTCGTGAAGGCAAATCAGCAGACGGTCCACATTATAATAGTAAAGAAGGAAGGGAGGGCCCCGTTAACTTCACACAGTTATTAGCGAACACAACGTGCGTTGTTTGACGCTAGTTTTCTGTGAGGCCATCACTTATTACTCCGAGCTTGGCCATATGTTCCGAAGCATGACTCGTTCACCTTATTACAAGGCTTTTGTGCGTAGACCGTGGTTCAGTCTGTACGGCATCCATCGTGCTGATATTAGTGGAGTACGGCTAGGAACATGCCGCCACCGGATAACATGGCGACAACCGGTAGAATTACTGGCTTTGTGTAACTGATGGCTTATTGTCTCTATGCCACCATTATCTTCTAAACATATAAATTCAAATAGATATCTGTTTGTAATATTGAAATAACCTTGTTTTACTACGTGCATATGATACATACATACACCAAATTTTTCAATGTGTGCATGTCTCTCTGTCTGTTTGTTCCGGGTTATCTCAGAATCGGCTAACAATTTTGACTGGAGTTTATTGGCCAGTAGAGGATGTAGTAAGGAGTATCCAAGACTGCTTTTATTAAAGAATAAAACTTTTATTTTAGAAACTTAAAGTAATGTATCAAGTCGAAGCGCGCAGCTCACGCGACGATTTGATGAAGCGCTTTTAATAAAATTTGCTATGGAGTTAGTTGGCACCCTGTATAAACACATAGGCTACGTTTTACTGAAGAGTCACTACACAGACTACGCCGATATTGAAGAGTTTTGCCATTATCTCTAAGTTTGCCAGGCGAGGCAGGCGAGTTGCATATAGCAGCACGTACCTATACTATTATATCTGCTGAATTTTTTGTACCTTACTCGCCTGTGACGGCGGGATGAGAGGGGTGATGACTACAACAGGAGTTTTTTTTCTGCGTTGCTGAAGAAAACAGCAGAAAGAGCACAGGAGGAAGATCCAGCGGCGCTCGGATGCCTCAAGAAAAGGGTAGGAAGGAGGGGACATGAATACGAGAGTGTTCATGCAATTCCTCTTGCTAGTGATCATTTCGGGCCCCTCTTGTACTCACTGACGAGGTCACGGTCACTGTAGTTAATGAAGGTGTGTCGGGTTTAGCGGGTAGGGAGCTCTCCCTAGGGCTCGAGTCCCACATGCCCTCTACCGTCGTAGTCCGTCAAAAGGATTCCCGATAAGTAAAGGAAAGATGCATGGGCGTCCTAAAAGTTATTGAAAACCTGTTACAGGTTGAATAGTCCTAGGGACTCTTAATAACAATATCCAATTCTACACATTCCACTGCACCTCAAACTTTCGTTGGAAAGATACACATTATTAATAATATTCCTGTTATTATTATTTATGTGGAGAGATACGAGTATTTGAATATCAACTATTTGAATGCATGAACAGGTATTTTTAAATTAATTTATGGAGCACAATAATGGCGGATCCTGGGCTGTTTACGCTACGGCGGCATCTGGTGGAAGCTTAGCGTTCCCCTGCGCCAACAATGATACATTGGCTCGGTCGCGGCGGGTAAAAGCGTTATTGAAAAACCACCCATTAATCTATTATTGCGTCGGCTCTCGATTATTTAGGGCCGTTATTGAAATGAATGACAGTTATTATCGCGAGACCTCGTTAATTAACTTCACCGTGAATGTTGTCATTTTTGGTATTCAACATTTAACTGAAAAGTTCGGAACCAAAACTAAAAAAGTTCTAAGTAGTTTTAAATACATGTATTTTGTGCTCATACAAACACGCGTAAGGAATTCGGGGAGAGTTGAAACATAATTAGCAGGTTTAGCACCAAATGCTGCAAAACATTACTATGATATTGAAAAAGGGACCACATCGTCGTTGCTAACTTGTGACACAAATGTGTTAAGTTTTTAGTAAAATTAGTAATGACACTGCCTATCTTAATTCATTTCAATAATGGCCCATTCAAATCTATTTAATTTAACCACAGCCATACCATAAGCAAACTAACTATATGCACAATCACACTGAAAAAGTGCCCGCGGAAAATTCTGCTCATCGCGTTGGCTGGGCAGAATTTTCATTCATGTTCACGTCACTCGCTTCATGTCATAATGACATAGTAGTGTGTTGGTGCTTTTGATATTTTGCCCTTTAAATGACGCGTTAAGGTCAAATTTAAGAATAATTTGAAGTTATAAATATAATAACTATAAATACGTATGTGTCTTGCGGTTCAAAATTTTTGGGTTGACGTTTCTTCATGTTTGTGCATCTAGTTAGTATACCTATTGTTGTCTAAGGTGTTATTTGAACAACTAGGTAGCTGGTAATTTTGAGGTATTCACGCATACAATATTTTATATTTTTATCTTGGGTACCTAAGCTAACGAGTCGACTATTCTCCTGATGATAAGTGGTACCATCACTTATGGATGCTCTTTACTCCTTACATAGAGGGAAAACCTCGGAAGGCCCAGGAGGGAATAAGGCTTCTGGGAAATTCACTCACTCGGCGAAACACTACGCGCGCTTTGTTTTAGGTCGTGTCGGAAATCTGTTTCCTAGACCGTGGTGTATCACTGGTCGAACCAGCTCATCACATCACCTCATTAAAGGGTGTATAGGCAGTTTTCGTCCACGCGAACCCAGTGCAGATTGGCAGACTTCACGCATAACCTTTGAATTTCTTCGTAGGCATCTTGAGGAAACCTGCGCTTCCTCACGTTTTCTACCAAAACATAGCTCACCTATATTTAAGAAAAGCCACACTTTTCGTGCCACGCTTACCTTTAAACGATAATTTCAATGTATTTGTGTGTGCACCCAGGTTGAGGAAGGTGTACAACAATTGTACTTAATATAGTATCTAACATTCCTGCGTTCCTATTACCATTAAATTTTATATATTACCTACCTATGTGTGTTCAGTCAATTTAATATTTAAGCAGACTGTTACATACATTGCCAACTACTTAAGGATATTCAAAATCCTTCGCGTCAAAACTAACCAGAGTGTTCCGTGATTTAATTATGACGGATGATGTCAAACGGTCCCAGGGGACCTTATAAAATGTAACCATGGCGTGGAACTGGCCCGTACATTATTTAACCCGCGGTCGCCGCAATCGCCGCGTTAATTACCCTACGGACGGGTCCAAAGGGCCCCAGTATAATATGACCTGCATAATTACCCCAGCACTATAAGAGTAGGCGGCACGGATTTTCATTTCACAGAATATTCAACCTGTAACGAATTTATGCTCGAACTCTGATAAGTTTGCATTGAAGTCATTAATGCAGTTTGATTGCGGTAGTTAATTTGAAATTATATGTACATTGTTATTATTTTAATTGTTGTACTTACACATGTTCGGTTCAACATTTTATTTTAGTAATGTAAAGTTTATTACATTTAACTAAATTATGTAATAACTTTTTTAATGAATTTGATGATGTGTGTCGTGTGTTCATTATTCAAGAATATTTTAAAGTAGTAATTTAGCTAGCAGTTTACGCCATTAAAGAATACAATTGACATCACCCTTACACACTCTTACTGCTCGAATGGATGGCTTCTAGACAAAACATTAAAATATAAAAAATATCTTCTGACATTCACACAGCGCCATCTAGCTCCAAGTTAAGCGTGAAACTTGTATTGTGTACTAAATAACATATAAACATACATACATATTTTTGTTGTTGTAAATACATATATAATATACATATAAATTCCCAGACCAATACAAACAGACATGTTCAAAGCCTCAAATATTACATTAAATATATCATCATTCAGCAAAGAACAGACAGCAGTGTTTACTAAACTTTAGCTTTTTTAAACTCACTATCTTCTAACCACCCAGTAGAGTTTATGGCAAACTTCTGTTCTAACGTGGAAAGTTCTAAGTTCAGCAATGAACTGCAGGACATATGTTTAGATAACTAATCATTACTCAGGTTAGTCGACGTCACAGGTGACCGAAGATCTGGCAGCTACCTTGGACAAAGAATCAGTCTGGCAATCCAAAGGGGTAACGCTGCCAGTATTTTCGGAACTTTGCCGAAAGGGACTTCTTTTAATTATATTTTTTTATTTTTTTTTTTTAAGTGTTTAGGGTGTAATATATTTTAGTTACCGAATAATTACGTATTTGTAAAGATTTCAATGATGTAGTATTTGGTTATTAATTACATATTTATTCATTACGTTCAAAGATTAATAAACTTTTGTGAATTTAGATTGTAAGTGCATATGTTTTTATAACTCTATGTTATCATTACTTTTCATGTTTAATATCGTATGTTAGGCTTCTATCAAGTCACTCTTATCAAATTTTTATTTATGAAAATAATGGCAATGATGTCATTGACTATTACCGAATAACCTCTTGTTCTCTCGTTTTAGAAATTCATTCCTAAACAATAGGAAGAAGAGATAACAATTTCATAATTTACGTATAACTTTATAATTAAAAAATAACCGACGACTTTTCACTAAAATTGCATTATTGAATTAGATCCCAACACTAGTTTAGTCAACCGACTGCATTAGTTTGATCTATTCAAAGTACAACACTGTCAATATTAATGTCTAATACACGTATCCATTTGAGCCAAGTATTTTAACATAGCCAGTGAGCCGACAGCACTTCAAAGCGAAACCGCAACGCTTCACAAAGGGCTTGCATTCCACATCACAGTTATTCAATTACCACCAGCCTGGTATATAATGTACCTGCGAGTTATGTTACGGTCAATCATGACGACACGTTCATGATAGAGTTCACATCAGTAATTTTGTAAGGAATTATGCTGCTAGAATTTGTTTAAAACTGCTGATACTCTTGGTATAACATTACTGTATTATGGATAAAATATTTTTTCTTCGTTTTAATATCTCTATGATATGATAGGAGATTTCGTTTCGGATGGACTTGTCACTTTTAGCCGCTGATGGTGTTTACAGCGGAGCTCTTATGGCCCTCTGCCTGAAAAGTTTATGCAACGAGCCTAAGGGTATCCATAGTGAGTCGACGAATATGTATATATTTACAAAAAAATATAAGTAAATGCTTAGTTTGGGACTAAACAGTGCTGTGTGAATGTCAGTAAATATGCACATTTATTAAGCCTTGATAAGAATATTTTTAGTTATAGAAGTAAAATAAGTCGTTTTATAATTCATTTAAGAGAGGCCTTTTGATAGAGCGTAGAATCTGCCGATTGGCTTATTATAGAGTTAACAATCCACAAGTGAGTGTTGTAGTCCCACCACGGGAACTATTTCTCAATACATTTTAACAGCGATATGGACGTAATGAACGAAACTTGAGCTCGTATTTCATCTAACAATACCGGCAAGAAAACTCAGTTGCGGAAAATATTGCCAGGCTCGAGTAATTGATGAGGAATCTTTGCAAAGTTTCTTTAAGACTGCTTTTAATTTGTTGTGGGGTGAGACATTATAACTGAATGCGATAAACAGATTGAACATTATATTGTTGCATTTAACTTATTATGTTCTTTAACCTTAATTTTATGTCCTCATCAGTTGCCACAGTTGGATTTTCCGGTTTTAATATTAAAATTGAAGGTTGAACTACATTTCAAGCGTTATTTAATATATGGGTTATCAATTGTTTAATAGCGTATTAGCATTTCCGGTGGCTGTGACAACAACGTTTTTGGACGCAAGAAGTTGGAATCATGTGACATTCTATCCACGGGTTCTTAAATCCACCACATGCGGTGGTTTATGCGGGCCAATTTGCATGTTATTAGGTATGAGTATTAACTTAAGGCTGAGAGCCATCTGCGCTCGCCAATTGCCCGGTGAAGTTGTAAAGGCCATCTACGGCCAAC
Organism: Leucinodes orbonalis; assembly: GCA_019425675.1. Lineage (NCBI taxonomy): Eukaryota > Metazoa > Arthropoda > Insecta > Lepidoptera > Crambidae > Leucinodes > Leucinodes orbonalis. Next base: position 57,105 of record PQWD01003805.1, read on the forward strand.
AGCAGTAATCAGTTCGAAAAAAAAAGAGTATCAACAGTAACAAGATTAATTTCCTACCTGTTTATTTGGTAGTGTGGTAAAAATATATTGTTTTTAAAGGTTCTAAAGTCTGCAAAATAATGGCGTGTCAAGTTGTGTATCATCTTTCCAATGCTTTTAGATGAATTGTCCTGGGAGACACGTGCGGTGTCAAGTGTATACTTGTTTTGTTTTGGATAAAATAATTCCTTATTGTTATTGTTAGGACTATTTATGTATTGTATTTTCAATAATGTTGATTTCGTTAAATATTGAGCCTTGTATACTATTGGTACTAAGTTCCGGTTTCAACAATTTCACTCTTTAATCGTCTATCTGGCGGATGGTATTTTTTTGGAAAATTTAATTATCAGCATATAACGTTCCTCTGTAGGACATTGGATAAGGTATTCATACACATCATAGATATGATTGTGTCGCCCATATCGTCATTACTACTTAGAAAGTCAAAGTGAAAATTACTTAAATGACGAAAATCATTTGTAAGCATTAGTTGTATTTGGTATAAGTAGACAAATTGTTTAATTGTATCCATTTGCGAGGGATACAAATTAGTTAAATACTAATTCCTCTTTTCACTCGTAAGATACCTACTGAGCTCAAATTGGTCGACGAAATTAATAGCGTTTCAAAATTACGTTTGTTTCCATTCCTCAGCTCACGAAAGCTTTGCAAATCTCAAATTTACACTTTTGTTCTCGTAATTAGTACATTTTCCTCGGAATTCGCGTCTAAAATAACAAATGGACTGTCTAAATTTAAGAGCTCATTCTATTAGGAATAAAATGGAACGTTAATAAATTAAAAATTGTTTTAATTAAAATTATGTATATTGGATATAAGCCAATTTCAGCACTTAAATTTTAATCGACGTACTTCAATTAACTACAAAATTAGAACCTCACAACCTATTTCTAGTGAAATAACAACTAAGGTCGTATTTGCTATCGAAATATAAATTCTGAGTAAAAAGATGAATGTCAGACATTGACTGTCTCCGTGTTGGCTCATTGCAACGTCCTGCCCTGCCACTCCGTTTAATTGCTTTTATTATACTCATAAATTTTCTTCTAGTTTTAGAATTAAAGTGAACATATTTTATACGCATGTATAGCGAAATTAGCCTGAATAATGTATAAATGTAACATTTAACTATCACGGTTAATGTTCCTAAGTATAAAAGTGTAAGAAGATTAAGGACTTTTTAAATGTTATAATTTATTCACTGCCACGGCACTTAAGAACATTGGGTGTAAGTATGTTTTCGTCTAAAGTAAATTGGAAAGAGCATTTGTCCAAAGAAAGCAGCTCTAGTGAAATTTTACCGATCTCTTTTTTTCTTATATTACCCAGGTGTTTCCAACGAGCGAACGTTTTTACTGTGAAATTAAATACAAAAAGCTTTGAAATTCATGGCATTTGACTATTTTTTTTAATCAATTCAGTAGGTGAGGAAATTTTTATCTTTTTATTAAACAAAAGTAATGTGCTTATGCTAATGTTTAATTTATTAATAATACTGTATCTGATTATGATATTACTAAATAATCATTATACAAAATGTAATAAAAAAACATATTTATTTTTTTTATTTATACTGCCTTAATTTTATCTTTATGTATAAATTTTTGACACCTGAGCACTGTGATGAATTCAATCTATCTACGAGTATCTACACATGAAATATATATGACATTGAAATATTTCGAATGACTTATGTAGTTTTACGCAAAAAGTGACTCGAACATAGTTTCCGATTTTTATTATAGCACGGTTAAATGCCTACGGCACTTTTTTTGTTTAAATACCATTTGGTGCCCTTACAATAGGCCTCTTCGTTTCAAAAGCCTCAGGCGAATCACCCTCAGTGTGTAGCTTTCTGTTTTCAAAAATGGCTACGGTAGTTGAACTTTCATTTTGTAACTAGATATGCCGATAACATTTTTGTGCTGAAATAAGTGCAATAACGCAGGTAGTCTACACTGATTGTAAGTTCCTATTGGCTTAAGTAAAACAGTGATAATAAACCATATTGTAGTTTATAACTTGAACAGTTAAGGTTAAGTTGATGTAAACCAAATACACAGTCATAGCGTTCGAAACTTTATTCAGTTTATTTAAAGTGAGCAGTATAGCCCTTTTGCTTGTCTGATGGTAACATAACAACTATCAATGACATAGAGTGTTGAAGGAAACTTAAATACTTATGTAGAAATTTAGTGATTGATTCTGTCATGACTGTCTTGTACTTTATACCCGAGGTGGTGTTTATGCTTAGTAATTTCACGAGATATCATCGAGGTGGGCTTGAGTCCCAGAGGTCTAGCCAGGGAGAATCCTGTCCGCGATGATGTTAGTCTTTTAGGGATCAAGCCCTGTGAACAGCATGACTAATGATTATGAACTTTACAATTAAAATACTTAACCATACGTTAACCAATAAACTTAATAACTTTATCTTAAGACAGAAGTCGGGACCGAGGTTATATTTTTCGGTCACCTATCATTCAATGTTCATTGTGGCAGCTGCTTGACTAACTTGACTTGTGCAACCAAGCCTCTCTATTTGGAGCCTTAAAACTATTTTGGATTAGCTCATAATAAAGTATTTTGCTTTATTTTCCAATGCTATTGCGCCTGTATGACAAATGCCTGTACAAAATGAGGTGAAATGCCATTGTTTAGTTATCATCGAGCGGCGGTATCGCGCATGTCGCGTGATTTCCCTACAGGCCGCCCCGCGGGATCTTATGCACTTCGCTTGATTAAACCTAAATTTATAATCAGCTTCATTTTATAATAAAACGTGTTTTCATTTGTAGTGTTACCGCTACGTTTTGGCTATGACTAATGTTGGAGATTTTGGAAAGTAATTTATGTTCCTTGCATACCCGATAGAGATGGAAAATAACTTTTAGAGACTTTATTACGTTTTCAATGTTAACTTACAATATATATATATATATATATATATAATATATATAATATATATTATATATATATATATATATATATATATATCTATATTATATAATATATATATATATATTTTGTGTGGAGGTTTTGTTTGTAAGGGTATAACTATGGACAGTTTTGTAGACAACATTGAACCAATGAGATAAAAACTAAACACGATCTTACATTTCGGTGGCGGGTGCAGATGGATGTTAACTCCTAAGGATTGGTTTTTATGTAACTTATTAGGGAGATCAATGGTGTGGACTGTCGCCTTCCTACCAGGAGGGCTGAGGTTCAAATACCGACACTACCAATGTGTTTTCGAATTTTCGAAAATATATGTACGTTATCCGACGCACATACGGTGAAGGAAAACATCGTGAGGAAACCTTCATGCACGCCTGCGAAGAGATTCGAAGGTTGTGTGTGAAGTCGTCAATCGCACTGGGCCCGTGGAGACTAAGGCCTAATCACCCTATACGGGTAGCTCGGCCCTCGTGGAACGCTTAATGAGCTGATGATGATTAGGGAGACCTTCGTTCAGCAGTTTATATAATTAACTGATTATGATGACGAATGATGTGTGCAAAATGATGAATATACAAAACTTTTAAGTATAATTCCAATCGTAGGTTCATAAAGTCAGTACAACCAAAAGTGACTTTATAATTTCAAAGATTGCGGAGGTGAAGACACTGTAGCGAGCAAATTGAACAAACAAGTACGTTAAGGGGCACTCGATCAATTAAGTTCATCCTTGGCTGAGTCGAGTCCAGGTACGAGTACTTCCCACGGGACTCAGCGGTAATGATATTACTGTACATTAATGTATTTTGTAGACATTAAAAATATACCTTTCCGACTAGGTGATGTAATGTAATTCAACGGCGAAGTATAATAACTTCGTAATTATGTGTCGTTTGGGAGTAAACGACATTTTATTATATCTAATATTTAATGAATGAACGGAATTATTTGTCACCGTTATAAAATGTTCTAATGTTTAATGTTCAACGACGACAGGTATAGCTTGACGCGAGTGCTGTCATATAAAATATTATTCAGCATAAACATCGCAAATATATTGTTTGCTATTGTTGTGAAAGTAATTTTGGTAATGATTTGCGTAAAATGAGAAAACATGAAATTAGCCATCACATTAGCATAAAAAACTTAAACAAAAATACAAAGAATCTGTTCTCGTATTTTACTTCCGAGTAGCCTAACAATTTTATTGAAATGGCTTCTGTAAATAAAAACGTAAGCCTGACTTTGGGAAATTTCTAGAAAGTTGAAATTATTATTTAATTATAAAGTCAGTGCCTGACAAGAAATTTAAAAGTGGATTAAACTTTAATCAAAGTCACAAAGGCAATTAAATGTTTTAATGTTCAGTACTGTATTTAAAATTTCAGTTGAGCAATTACAAATGTTAATCTAAGGGAAACCTGTTCGATTTTTTTATATGGTGTGTATTTGTCTAAATTTGATTCATCATCATCATCATCAGCTCATTATACGTCCCCACCGAGGGGCACGAGCCTACCCGTATAGGGTGTTTCATCATGATGTGATTAAATCCACTGATAGAGTGAATGATTAAATAAAACGGTTGCATTATTTTATTTGTTTTGTTCATCAATTTGACCTAGAAAATGTGTTTTTTTTTGGTTGAAACAAGTGAATAAAGTGTTTTATTATATTAAAAATAACAGCAAATTGGTTTCTAAGAATCTTCGTAGGCTGGCCATTTATATAAAAGACAAGTTCAGGCCTGCTTATATTTTGTGCACGGGAATCAAACCTTAGTGTAGTAGGCGACTTCGCAACTATCACCTAGATTAAATGCAATGTAATAAATGTGGAATAATTACTAGGTGGTAGACTCGGCAATGAATCGTCTAGGCAGGCAACACGCAGTGCCAGATCATCATCATTTAAGCGTTAGTCTCGGTTACATTCGGAAATTGTGCCCGGAAGCCCATTGTTTTTGAAATTTTTTTTTCACTTTGCACGATCTTAAGCATCCATAGCTGTAACACCATTAGCACGTATGACATCCTGTACGACGTCAATCCAACACTTCTTGGACCTACCGCTTCTGCCGCGACCGGGCGGAGGCGTCGTGGCCAGACATTTATTTCCCACAAAGCTTGTCGGTTTTATTCTCCGGCCGGTTACTCAGGAGGAGAATTTAAAAATGTATATAATCAAAATTTAATTTCAAGTGTATGTTAGTCACTAATAAATTTTGTATTAGCAAATAGAACTTACTAATATTAAAAAATACCGTTATACAGCGTTTATATCAGGAAAAATGAACAGTGTTAAAATGCAATCGTTTCACGTGAAAATAATAGAGTTTACTTGAAGTGCTATTAAGCCGAGTGTACACTGGCGTTAGCACCAGTTAATTTAGTTACGATATAGATACGGCACGCGCACCGCGCTCTACCTTATACAAGTATTCTGCTGTCAAAAATACCACTGCCTTTGCATTTAGGTGTTTAAAAAGCATTGCTAATTCAAGTGTAAAAGGTAAGATACGTACTTTCTACATTTACACTGAAAATAAAGAAAAGGAAATTGGGATTGTAACAGGTCTTTTAATTTTTGGTTCAAAACCAGACACGAGTAAATCAATATATTTTGAGTTCTAACTTTGAATGCAATTGCAAGTCACATGTTAGACTATTTTTCGATGTTTAAATCGTCCAAGAAACGGTTTATTTTACGGCTGGTAATGTATATTACGATATACGAAAAACATTGATAAATGAATATGTAAACCTCTTTTTTACACATCTTCTATTTATTGAATGCTTGTGAAGTTAATGTGCCCTTGCAAAATTTTGCTGGTCATAAATATCGCTCGTTGTTCTGCCTCGAGGAGATTTAGGTATTAGCATATTTTTACGGGAAATTAATTTCTCCGGTGGATTGATGGCGCTTGACAAATTGCCATCAATCAGTACAGTCAGTTCCACACTTGCTTTTACATTTAAAATTAATGTACAGTTAAAATTTCATTTAAAGCTTTTGAAAAAGGTTGTGTGGTTTTGAGTTAGGATGCTAATTTTAAATTACCTTGTAATTATTGAAGGTTCTGATGCTTAAATATTTTTTATGAATATTTAAATGCATATGGCAGTAAACGATACGGAGACGTTTGTACTCGTATGCTGTATTATGGTAGATTAGAATATAATTGACACTTCCCCTACTGATATACTTTGTAATAAAATAACATTTAGAACTACATTTCCTTAACTTATATTCCCATTTTCCAATTTTAAACCATGCACCTTACAATATAGCGTGCTGTAAGAATGTAATAAGACGTGTATTTGCGAAATGCGGACTCCATATGGAGCGCATGAATTTTTCCACCGGTAAAGCTTTTGCGCTCCTCTGTATGTAAGTCGCGGGCAGAAGTGGTTTTTCCCTAGCAAGTTATTGAGGCGAGCTCTCAATCACTTCTCGCCAGATTTCGCTCTGATTGATCGATTATACTTTAAATTTGAAATGTTAATATTCTTCAGTTTTCTATGGAACACATTGGATAATAATAAAGGAAATTTCTAACGAACACTGGATGGAAATGATGAAATTATTTTGTCTCTAGAGACACTCAGTCTTATTCAAAACTCTTTAATAAATTTTGCGATGTGTTCTTTTGGGACCCGTCACTAATTGAGTAATATTTTTGAGACATAATTTATCACAGTTAAGTCATCTATTTGTTTTAATACATAACGCCATTAGATATATTCTTTAATGTATTATTTCGCTTAGCATTTGTCTGCTGGGACCAATGTCGTTGGTGATCGCCTAGTCCACGTCCACTACTTGCTGGTGGTTTGCTATTGTTTTGTTTATTGTTCGGTACATTAAACTATAGGTCATCATCATCAATCATCACATCAGCTCATTTAACGTCCTCACCATGGGCAAGAGCCTACCCGTAAAGAGTGTTAAGGTCTTAGTCGCCCACGCGGGCCCAGTGCAGGTTGGCCGACTTCACGTACCTTTGAATTTCTTCACAGGCGTGCGCAGGTTTCCTTACGGTGTTTTCCTTCACCGTGAGAGCGTCAGATTCACGTACTTATAATTTCGAAAATTCGATAACACTTTGGTACGTGGCGGGATTTGAACCACCGACGCTCATATAAACCATAGGTCGCCTGAGAGTATTCAGTATGCTAGAGCTTTTTGCTAAGGCACGAATTGGTCGACTCCGCTGAAGTGATTGATACCATGGACTCACAAAATTCAACTTGAAACATGCGTATTGTTACCCGAATTTGACAAATGAGGCTACAGAAAACAGAAAACTTTTTGCCTTTCTATATTTTCATTTCCTTAGCCTTATTCAAAGGTCGGCAAGGTACTCGTTAATCTTTTGGAGTTAATTTTGTCCATAAGTGACGATATAAATTAACAACCGGTTAAACGTGCGCTTGAATGCCCAATTATGGAATTAACAAAATATTAAATGAACCAAAAACTCTAACTAAAGATAATTATGTATTTTAGCCGTTTTGGATCTCATTTAATTTTCCTTTTAGTAAGATAAAGGTCAAGGACGTTTCCATTATCAGTATTAAAGATAAATATCTTAAAGAAAAACCTAGCAGTAAAAACATCGGGTATGTCGAAGTATTCCTTTGAATATTTGTGAGGGACCTTAAATGTTTACTATGTTCCATAAATTATACTGTTTGTATATTTTGCTAAACACATACAAAGAAAGAAAATACTGTTAACGTGTGTTACGTGTGTGCTGTACAAACTATAATTTTTACGTACATATAAAATGTGTGTGCTGTACAAACTATAATTTTTACGTACATATATAATTAAAATGAAACTTTAAAACTAGATCTTTTTAAAAGTTTATTCTCTATGGTTGCGCTTTGATATTCAACCTGTAGGTACTATCAAGGTAAGGTATCTTTATCCCTTTGCGCGAGCCGCTTACGTACATCGTGAAGTGGCCCTAACAAAATCTTTCAATTATTATATTCAGATACCTTGATAGTACGGGTATTGAACTTGTCCTGCTATTGTTAAAAAGATGAAAATTTTCTTGATAAGACCATTTTTAAAACATCTCACACAAATATTTCTTAAATTGTAAAAAAATATGAAGTAGTTTTCACCACTGTATTCAGTTATAACCAATAGGCAAATACAGTATTCCACAGACAGAAATCTTGTTGGTTAAATAATAATATAGCAATTTATCGTATTTTTTTAATTCCTACTGTGATAATGTTGTAAGTTTGTCATATTAGGCAGACACTTCAATGACAAGCCACAAGCTCTGCATTAGGTTGTATATCATAAAGTGGACAAAGGGTCTGTTTTTCCTTTCATTTTTCTTTAAGATTTTCCCCGAAAAACTCCGATCGTGGGTCCGATGTAGTCATTTGTGCTGAACGACGTGGGGTCCTTGGCAATTTGTGCGGATGCACTTAATGGAGCCCGTGTTTTGTGGAGGCATCCAACAAAAGGTTCGAGCTCACAATAACTTTCGCAGAAATTGGTGTTAAAACATGTCGCTATCGCAGGTAAATGTTATGGGAATGCAGCTGTTTGTAATCTGTAAGTTATTAAGACGTCCGTATATTTTATGTGTTTAAATAAGCTTGAGTTTACTTTGGTACACTATTACCGCCAATAATGCCTAATGTCGCCAGACATAATAGAAAATCGATTCCCGGCTTTCAATAGTTTAATATCATACAACTGGTATTCAATGTATTCAATACGCCATAAGATCTAAAATTTGGACTTCTAGTAGCGGAACTCTTTTAACTATTTTAAACGATGTTTAACCCTTTAACCGCCGCTGACGGATATATCTCGGCGTTTAAGGCTTAAACCGGCTACCATTAGTAAACTATCTATGAAAGGCAATAAAAACAAAAACAAAGCAATAAAATATTTCTACAAGATTCACATGTAAGTTTTGTTTGCTAAATGTGAAAAAAAGGTTTGTAAAGATATGACAGTTTATTTGATGGCACCATGAACATAGTATATGATATACATCCTAGGATGGCACTCAGTTTGTAGTGTTCCTCATATCATAGATTACAAAGTATGTGCAATTAATGTAGAAGTTTGTTTGGGCGAAGATTTTATGAAACCTTTACTTTGATCGGAATGACCGTGTTTTCGTAAAGCATGTTCATTTACGTACTTTTAACGTAGTAGGTACTATGTATTTTTCCTCACGCAGAAATTTATGTCAATGTGATAAAAAGTTATATTCAGAATTTCCTACATTTTGGAGCTGTACTGAAATTGGCAGATGTGGTTCATCCTGTGATACATAGATAGGTAAGCAAAAAGCATTCGGTTTGTATTCTAGATGTAGGTAATTATGGTCCAAATTCAATTCCCCAAAGCCTTTAAGACCAATACCTGTCTCTCTCTCTCTCATCAACCTATCGCAGTCACTGCTGGACATAGGTCCCCCATTTTGCGCCAGATATCCCGGTCCTCCGCTTTCTCATCCAGCTTCCACCAGCGACCTTCCGCAAGTCGTCAGTCCATCGGGGGAGGGCGTCCTACGCTACGCTTATACCAATAAATACCAATACCTGTGTTCAGGCTAAGTTGTGAGTTAGGTAGACAATAAATGGATCACCATCATCATTGCAGCCTAAATGTCTACTGCTGAAAAAAGAGTATCTGCTAAAGATTTTAGCAGTCAACAAAAATTGCCTACTTGCCTTACTACAACCACTCTTAATAAACGTAACCTGGCTGGAGACTAGCATTTGTATCTCTGTTCGTTTTGCTGTAGTCAGATGTGATTGAATTTGTAACTTGACATCTTTAGTTCACACTTACTGAACAGTGATTATTTTCAGGTCGTGATTGTATTCTAAAACCAATTGTTGCTACTTACCACTATCATATGGGCTATTTGATTACTAAATAACTCTGCTATTTCTTTGAAACAAACCCATAATTTAATTTATCATATTTCTGTGCTAACTATTTAGTAAAGATTAAAAGCAGAAAAGACGCTCAATGAGCGTCGGTGGCTCAATGGTGTGGACTTTCGCCTTCCTACCGTGAGGGCTGAGGTTCGAATCCTGACACGTACCAGTGTGTTTTCGCATTTTCGAAAATATATGTGCGTTATCCGACGCTCTTACGGTGAAGGAAAACATCGTGAGGAAACCTTCAAGTACGCCTGCGAAGAGATTCAAAGGTTGTGTGTGAAGTCGTCCAATCCGCACTGGGCCCGCGTGGACGACAAAGGCCTAATCCACCCTATACGGGTAGGCTCGTGCCCCTCAATGTGCTGATTATGATTAAATGCAGAAAAAGCAAAGTCATAGATTTCTGGTATAAAGAGCAATATTATATAGGCGATTGAAACATTATCCGAAACTTTGTCGGGTAAATCGTTTCACGAGTTTGTCTTAAGTTAAAACAATAGACATCTTTATAAAATTCACTTGATTTTAATAAATTTTAATATGTACGTAATTTTCCTTACAAACTTTACGTATTCGGACCCTTTCGATGGCAGATTTATGAAGTGATATACGAAAGTAATAATTTTCTTGCTTGCAATATACCTAATCCTTTTCGGTACTAAGTCAAAAACGTATTATCCAGATTCAATAGGGTATTGTACGGGGTAGTCGGTGTAGTGCGCTCCGGGGCGTCATAACGACCGCGTTCAAGGCATTATGGTCCGTAATTAATTATCCAACTTCACCCACTCGAACCTCTCATTGGACGCTTCAAGCACTAACAATGGCCTAATGGGATTGTTCAATCAGATTTGTTACACAATTTGCAGCGGAATTTGCCCTAATCCCAAGACGTCAGATCAGTTGATACGTCAAATATTTTCAGTGCTTTAATTAATAAATGTAAATTAAAAGGGGAACAGAATGAATTGACTTATATATCCAATATTCAATTTGATAAATAAGAGAGTGTATTGTATATTATAATCTGTTTGATTTTAGATAAGTCATTATTAATATTTTGTTATACATATTATAAATAAGTTTTTGCATCTTTAAAATTTAAATCATCTACCCTGCATAAAAGGATTGTTAATTTTTAATTAAGAAACCTTAAGGTCTGCACGCCATACTAAAATATATCTTGAAGAAGAATAAAATAGAACTACTTACTTACAAGGTGTAAAGGAAAAGTATCTTGTCATGACTTAGCTTAGTATTTAAGTTCCGTATTTACTTTCAGCTAACAACCTCCCTCTTCCATTCTTAATTGTAAGCCTGAGCTAATCTTTTTGAGCTTAATTGTCGAGAAAAGTAACTGAGAACAAAACCAAGAGAACTAGCGACGTTCAATCTTTTTAAAGAAGTAACATTTCAGTTGTACATGAGTATATTGGAATATCCGGTGCGGGGAAAGTTTGGTAAGGCACGTCAGCCAGTTCACAAACCAATGAAAACAAGAGTTGCTTGTCGAAAGATCCCGAGCGGCTGAAGTTGCAGTGCAGGAAACATTCAATAAACGCGACCCACGAAAAATATTTCCCGTTGCCTGTGGACTAACTTTGCCGTTTTTCTTATTTATATACGTTGGTAAATGTTCATATAACTTATAACATTATAACTTTAGGCACTAGACGCAGATGTGCTTTTATTGTATCTTGAGAATGTTTTAACTTTTACCATAAATAAATATAGAATAACTGGCTGCTAATATTGATATTTAATTTAATGTATTTCAACTTTACATTATAAACGCCGAAATGTATTTATGAAAATTATACTGTCTCATTTATTACAAAAATTAAAAACAAAGAAATCATTTGAACGCTGAGTGCTTTAAATAAGGGACAAAGTTTCCAGTCATATTTCTCTGTAACAACTTCTTTTGAATTCTCCGTTTATTCAAGTAGCTCCGCACTTTAGCGATTTCGAGAAAACGAAAGTAAGGTCATTAAATAAATATCCCTTGGTTGGAAACATCTTGGAAACTTTGTGCGGGCTTTGACCACAAAATACAAATTTCCAACAACCTTTCATTTGTAAGGAAAGATATTAATAATTTGTATGCGTATATTTAGGTTAAAATAGAAATGTAATTGATATATTTAAAAAGATGATAATTTATGGATTTAATTTTTACCTACTTTATCTCGGCATTTTAATGTGCATTGATATTATGGTAATATATTTGATTTGCTGTGGAAGGTGTACCAGCATAAGTAACCCTTTGAGTGCCAATAAATCAAACAAGCACTGGACAGCCGGTAAAACTACGGAACCCTCCAATGATGGAAGTCGAGACGAGAGCCATTGATAAGTTGTGGTCACGGCTGTAATAGTGTGATATTTATTTGATCTTCTCTTATAGCAATTATGTAAACAAAAAGGCTAGATACTGAGTCATATAGAGATATCCAATACAGCGATATATATCGTCTCGTGGGAAAAAATATGAACTTCTGTAATTCTGGAAGATGTTTGGGTCTTACTCAGTTCGAGTCAGTCACTGTATGATGTCATTGTTTTAATATTTCTTAATAACAATTAAGTTAACAATAAAAACAGAAAACTGTCAAAATATCAAATGTAACCGAAGTAAATAAAACACTTAAAATAGTTTTCACATACACGATTGTCTAAAGTTTCATAATTTATTTAGTCTTGGACAATGATCATTGGTCTTGGATGTATAACTATCGCAAAAAATATATGCTGGTTTACAAATCTATCAATCCCTTCAATATAAACAAGATGTCATTATACATTACATAAATACCACTACACATTTACTTCAAAGCTCAAAAGTTTGAACTAAATGTCTAATGGTATTTGCTTTGGTTTGGGATACATTGTTATTGTGTCCTCCCCGTAATGGTAGAACGTGGTCGTATTAGGTTTTGTCTTAACTCGGCAGTTAAGAACTTCTCTGTTGGAAAGTTTTACTGTGCAAGTTCATACGAACATATTTTAGGTACTAAGTTGTTTGGCTTCCGTTTCCGCGAAGAGGGGAAAATGGATAGTTGAGCAATTCATATTACGCTCGAGTTTACTTGTGATTACTTAATCTGAGGGTAAGAGAATGAGTGAGCTTAATTTCAATATGCTGTTACATACAATGTGAGTATTATAAGGGGAATTTGATTTCGCTTTTGTACTCTAAAATAGTATAAACCAAAGTACGTAGGGTAGGTACGTACTTTTTCAAAATAAGCCCCGTTACAATTAATGCATTTAGTCATCGCACAAACCACTCAAATCCAGTCCTCCCACTTTTCTTTATGAATTAAATCTAATTCTTCATGAAAAGCTCTAACCAAATCTTCTTCAGTAGAAAACTTTCGCCCTTTCATGCGGTTTTTCACGAATGGAAATAACCGAAGTCGCAGGGTGCAAGATCGGGACTATAGGGAGGGTGGTCAAGTACTTTTATACCAGATACTCTCAGAAATTGCGAAGTAGCGCCAGCTCTATGAGCTGGTGCATTATCGTGATGTAGGAACCTTGAGCGGAGTCCCGAATTCGGTCGTCAATTTTGGAGTTCTTCGAACACTTGAGGCAGACAAATCTCAGTGTACCATTGACTAGTAACGGTCTTCTGTCCACAATGATTCTTCACTATGTTGTGCAAAGAGGATACAGGAATATTTAAGAGTTCTTCTAATTGACGATATGTGATCCGGCGATCTTCTCTTATAGCTTTTTCCACACGAGCTATGTTTTCCGGCATTTGAATTTCCGCAGGTCTGCCTGGTCGCGGGTCGTCATCTAGCTCAAAATCTCCACGCTTGAACTGTAAATACCATCGTTCCACGGTTCTTATAGATGGAGCTTCATGACCAAAAACAGAACACATCTCATCAAAACATTCTTGTTTAGTTAAACCGCGCTTGAAATTATAACAGATAATTACACGATAGTCTCGTTTACTCCAGGACGTCATCACGACTTTTTTCGAAAATTCCTTTAACTAAAATAGAAACTTTAACAAGTTAAAACAAACGTGTTTACACATGTTATTGACGACACTTACTGATGAACACAAAAAATTACGGCTTACGTATAGCGTTTGCAGATACGTCAAGACTTGTTGAACACCCTACGTAGGACAAGTTATTAAAGCAACCATTTGGTTGCTGGTGGATATAAAGACTGTTATGTCTTAAAAGCACCTTAATTTTTATTTTGGCGTCCAAAACTAAACATTAGCTTATGATATGGGTACTAAACAACGATATTACCTACTTGTATAATATATATAACACCACTACACAAATGTTTGTACTGCCCGAGATCGAACCCGAAACCCTTGGTGTACTCACCGACGTTGCAACTATTACACCAATAAAGGTTGTCAAAATAATTTTTAATATTTGAATTAATTTCCAAAATTTTGTTTAATTGATCAATATTTCCGTATTTAATTTGGTATCTTTGTCTGCTTTTATTGTTCAGTTTCGAAACTACTATGAATATTGAAATCCAAATGCATTAAGTTTAGCGTAACGATGGCACTTATAAGGCAACCAATAATGCATGATTTCCTTTTTTTATATTGAAACGTATTCACGTGTCTGCATACGAAAGCGCTCATTTGGACGGTCCGAGGAAACCTTAGCCTTAGGCGTCACACGTTTATAATAGGTTTGCGATGGGAAAGGACAAAGCATTTTTTTTTCATTCTGCTAGCGAGTAAAACCCCCTCGTTAAACCATTCCATTTTATGTTGTAATCCATTTGAGCACTTTGTAAGGATTCGGTTAAAAGTTTCTTTGCTTTTTATTTGAACATAGCATAAGAGCCAATTACTTAGTTCTTGTAAAAGCTTGCGTAGATTGTTTCATGGACAATAGTTCCATGATTCAAGAAAATTATTTCACTGGAAAAAAAAACATTATTGTGCTATTTAATGATAATTTTAACGTAGTATATACTTTTAAAATATGATCATAAGTATATGAGAATCGGGGAAACATGCGATTAATTGTGGTTAACTGAGCGCACATACTATTTAAAATTCAATACGTCATCATCATTATAGCCTAAAATGTCCACTGCTGAACGGAGGCCTCCCCTAATGAGTTCCACGCGGACCGATCCCTTGCAGTTAACATCCATCTGCTACCCGCCACCTTACCCAGGTCATCAGTTCACCTGGTTAGGGGGTCGGCCTATGCCTCGTTTTCCGTCTTCAATACGTGCTCTAACTAAATTAAAATTATTCAAACATGCACCCTTATAAGTTTAAAATCCATGTCGTAACCAATTGGGACTGCTAGAGTACATCAGCAAAAAAATTGGAAGAATTTTAGCACATCAATATTATATTTTTCTATATAACAATGTTACTGAGTACATTCAGTCCATTTTCAGTGAACAAGTGTGCATTTTTTCAAGCAAAATTCAACGTAGGTAAAATAGCTTTGGTGTATTTTGATAATAAAACTACATTCGGAAGTATACGATTAGAAGTCAATTCTGGTTTTCACAAAGGATAAGTCACATCCAACAGGAGCAGTTCATAATAAAACTTTCAAAGGAGTTAACTCATAAATCAAACCGTCAACCTGCCAGGGGAGTAAACCAATTTTTCAATTGTCATATTTGAGGAGGTAGACAGCTCAAATCCGGAAATAGGTTTACACAGAAGGCACTCCGAGACGGTTTGGATATGCCCCGAACTAGCGAAATGTGTCAAAATCAATTTTCACATTTACAGGTCGCTATTTTCATTTTTGTCTGGTTACCTTAGAGTTAGGCCGGGACACGTTAGATTTCTGCAAAGTATTGTATGATTTAGGACATTTATTTATTACATATAAATAAAATTGGGGTGACTGTTTGTCATATTGAATTAATCATTTTTTTCTTCATACATATAAACATATATACGGTACATACACCAAAACAATATATTTTTTAATTTTTGTTTGTTTATTCGGGGTAATCTCTGAAGCAGTAGGACCGATTTGGATCAGACTTTTTTTGGCAGGTACCTGATATAATAAGGAAAAACATAGGCTACGTTTATTTCAGACAATGCTTTTCATTACGAAAAAATAAAGCATGGTTTAACCGGCGACCCGTGACATATCGAAGCGATTTTAGGTAATATTTTACTGCGGGAGAATATCTTATAACGAGGGTAATACCGCAGTGAACAGCTATTAAATATTTTTTTTAGGTTAGATAAATTTATTATAAATAATTGAATTAAAAAGAAAATATCTCTGTGTATTTATCGCCTTTGTTTAAGTTAAATAAAACTTTATATTACTTGCAATTATATGAGGATGCAAAGCTTGAAAACGTTGCGACTAGTGCGTTTGGTTGATAATGCCTCAATCAAGCATCCATCGTAATGGTCGGTCATGAGATGGACTGAACATATATTATCTCTTGAATCTTCTACATCAGGAGTCTTACTAAGCTGTCTGTCTTGGCTTCAACCTTTGTATGGAAGCCGTTGACGTCCACCAATGGGCATCAGCCGCGCGTAGATTTCTTACGTAACAAACTTCTCATAGCTATGCTTTGCGGGAAGACCTATGCTCTATAGTGGAACATAAAAGGCTAATAATGACTACGCGCAGGTGGCGTAATCCCCAAAAGACATATCTAAGAAACAGTTCACTATGAAGAGTATTTTAGGTATGTCATTTGGGCTTTTAGCTCAAAAAGTTAGGGTCGGTAGAGTTAGGTCGTGCAGATTCAGAAGCTGGGCTCTACTTGAGAGTTGATATCTTTTTCACAGCGCAAACCATATGTCTAACTAACCATATGTCTTGGCAGTATTTTACATGCAATGTTTTTGATGGGATGAGGTAGTTTATTATATAATCCCGTATTCAGTATCCGACTCCCGGTTAATCGGTGATGGTTCTATTCGCGGAGGGCAGACGGCAGCGAGGCCGTCGCGCTATATGCGGCGATGCACCGACAACGGACTGCACTTTGCAACGTGAATCTTTAATGGCGCCGGTTATTTCGGCGTTAACTGACTAATTGGCTCGCTCTGTCCGCCAGATTAAAAATTTAAGCCGCCAACCGAACTAGCGCTTTGTCTATTTCTAAGTATAAGCAGTGTTACATAGCCGTTTTTAAAAATACTTCGTTGCTTGTTACGCTATAACCTACGTCATTTTGTATTCTTGTAGTTTTATAAACCTGAACTGAAAGATTTTGAATAAAAAATTATATTCACGTGGCATGTTTTGCTAGCTTGAATTGAGTTACTAGGTGGTAGACTCGATACTGAGTCGTCTAGGTAGGTACCACCGTAGTGACAGATATCATCCCGTGAAACAGGAGTGTTATGCACTTTTGTTTTTCCGGATGAGGGCACTGTAGCTAGTAAAATTACCGGGTATAAGACCTAACATCTGTTGTCTCGGGTGACGGGCGCGGTGCGGCATTGATGGGGGATAATAACTGTCTATCAGTTGTTGGTCTCCTTTAATGCCGCTCTGTCACGGTCTGGCGTATCACTTACCATCAGGTGAGCGTCCAGACCGTCCTGTACACGTATAACATAAAAAAAGTTAAAAGATATGCTTGCATTTCTTTTAAAATAAATGAATGGGAACAACTGAGTTAGGTACCTACGCAGATGACCTTATGGTCTACGGTACCTACCCTTGTGTTTGCCATTAAATCTGAAACAAATAGTCTTATTTTTTGCAATCCGAGTGGGGTACAATACAACTTTTCGAACAGAGTTAACAGAATGCTAATAACTTCCGAACTAACCGCCCTTGAAGGATTTCATCGTTTGCGAAATCTCGCTTGTTTCGTTTGTAAAACTTGACTCCAGAAGTCAAAACTATTTGTAATGCAAAAAGTTTACAAGCTCAGAGATGTAACTCAACAGCATGCATCATATTACACGTTTTATTTAACTTTATTAGAGTACATTACTCATTTTAAAAAAATACATTCATAACACCAAATATAAACACTTTTTTAAACGGTTCGCACACTTGACGTGAATAAAGTCAGTGTTTTTTATATAACATAGTAACAGTTAGAACGCTAGCCTGGTAGTAAGTGATACGCCTGACCATAACAGATGCAGTGTTGGTAAAAAATTATTACTTTCAAAGATTTGACGATAAATGTGGTGTAATGATTGAGATGTTGGATAGTATACCAATGTTTTCAGGTTCGATCTCCAGGAATTACAAACGTTTGCGTGCATTTAATTTTTCGATGGTTTTGGTTATTACTCTATACTCGTATGTGTGCATTTACAATAGAATGTACATAGATAGAAATAGAAATAGAAATTTTATTTTGCGAGAATGTGGTTAATTACAGATGACAGTTATTTTTATACATTTCCAAGACACATTCACCCAACGGGGCATGCAAATACTTAACAATAATTATATTGAAACAATTATCCTTTATTTTAATGTCAGATAGATCATTTATGTATTTATAATGTCAAATTCATGTTAAAATAATAATAAAGATTAAAAAAATTCATTAATAGAAGTAGTTAAACTGTGTTCATGTTAAATATTTTCAAAATCCATCCTTAAAACAAGACACATATAACAATAAAACAAAACAAGCATCATTTGTGGTCAAAAAATTCATTAACGCTATAGAAACAATTTTGAATAAGCCATATTTTGAGTTTCATTTTGAATTGTTTAAGATTCAAATTTTTATAGCGGATGGTAGCCTATTATATTTTTAACACACATTACGCGACAACTTCTGGAACACATTGTTGTTCTCATCATGGGAAGTATAAGTTTGCTTGGATTTCTGCAACTATGAATACGTGGAACATCAATCAAGCACTTAAATTTTAGAATGTGTTTTAACAAACAAGCAAACCTCATAAATATATAAACTAGGCAAGGTAAGAATTCCGAGCTCTTTGAACAGAGGTCTACATGATACCAAATTATCCACGTCATAAATAGCTCTGATGCAAGACTTTTGAGCAATAAATAATCGATTTAGGTGACATGAGTTACCCCATAAGATAACACCATACCTCAAAATAGAGCTAACATTTCCATGATATGCCTGAAGAGCTACCTCCTTACTAGCAATTTTTTTAGTCTCCATAGAACATATGCATAGGAACTTAATTTGTTTGTAAGTTTATTTATGTGGTGTTCCCAGATACATTATCGTCCAACATAATACCAAGAAAAGACACCGCATTTTTTTCCAATAAATTGTGACCATCATGTGTTATTTGAATTTCATGTTTATAGCCGTTTTTGTTTATAAATTGGATGAACTGGGTCTTGTTTAAGTTAACTTTCAGATTATTTTTACCGAGCCACTGTATTATAGATTCAACAGTTTTGTTTACTTCACTGTTGTAACTGTCTTTATGTTTACATGGTATTAATACGGATATGTCGTCAGCAAATAGAACACAAGGATAATCCGTAACTGTTGGAAGGTCATTAATATAAATGAGGAATAGTAAAGGCCCAAGAATGCTACCCTGGGGCACTCCACAACTATTTACTTTGTGGCTGATTTGTAATAGTTTAAGATGTTATGATCGTCGCATCTCTGTATCTCAACGTATTGGTTCCGGTCTTTTAGATAAGATTCAATCCAATTAAAAGCAAGCCCCCTAATACCGTATAATTCGCATTTATGAAGCAGCAACTCATGTGAAACGAAATCAAAAGCTTTGCTCATGTCAAAGAAGATCGCAGTAATGGGAATACGCTTGTCAACTAATTCTACGATCTTGTCTACAAGTGCAAATGCTGCTAACGTAGTCGATTTTCCTTTTTGAAACCCATTTTGCTCGCTTTTTATCAAATTATGCTTTGCAAAGAAGCTAACAAGCCTTGCTTGCATTGCCATCTCAAATATTTTACACCATATTGAAATTAATGATATGGGCCTGTAATTGCTAACTTGGCGCTTATCACCCTTTTTTAGAATCGGTTTCACTACCGATATCTTTAATTTGTCGGGAAATTTACCGGAACTAAATGATAAGTTTATTAATCTAGATAGCACTGGAGCAA
>PQWD01003806.1:0-27203 GCA_019425675.1 Leucinodes orbonalis
CCTTGGTCAGAGTAAACAGTAAACATTCAAACGACGGAGATGACTCTCCTGAAAGAAAGCAAGCTCACTGTAAGACTTGCCATTTTACTTTCCTATACTCATTGTTGATAACTTTTATTGCTATCTGAATACGGCTCAATTTCCACTAACGCCACATTTTCTTGTGACATCTTTTCTTAAATAATGTAGATAGCCGGAAACAGCAACTATACCTAACATTTTGACCATACTTTACTCTGAAAAATATCCGAGACGATAAAATGAAATATTCGCGACCAATTAGTGATAACCTGTGCTATTTCGTAATTAATCACAATAATATTAGATTATGTTGTAGAGTTTTTAAGATACATCTTTAAATTTAACATCCTACCTGGCTCAATTCACAGGAAATTTATGCCATAAAGTGGCGTTTGACTCCATCTTTTCATAATCTTAAGCCACAAATTCAACAGCGCCGATACTTCATTACTTACTTTAAACCTTATTTCCAAGTCGCATGAAATGATTACTAAAAGTCCTGAAACAACCGTTTCACTCTATCCTAACCGAAAAAAAACTTAATGCGCATGAAAAGAAACTCGTAAATATACTTTCAACATAATACAAAGAGGTGAATCATTGACAAACAAAATTGACAATAACGCGCAAACTAACTGAAACACCAAAAGACTAACCGCCGAAAACAATCAAATTTCAATGAAGAAAGATGAGCAGATGGAAGTGATGAAGATGGCTAGTAGCCACCAATAAAATTCTTGCTCCGTTCATTAGTAATTTAAGGTTGTATGGAGTTGCGACTGCCTGCTTTTAGAGATTTAATCACCATTTCATTATTTGACATGGTGTTTATATCGATGACGTTTCCCCTAGGCACGTTTCAATTTACTTTATAAAAATGCCCTATTTAGCTATATGACTACGTTAAAACTAATTTATTTCGATAATTTAAAGAACAGATTTAAAATTCTTGACCCGGTTGTCAAAAAGCTGCATATAGACTAGATGCCTTGGTTCTGCTGTACGTGGGCTTTTCGTTCATTCATTCTCTTTACCAGTTTCTTTTGGTCTATGTTATACTAGGTTGATACGGTCGTTTCTTTTGGCGAGAATCATAATATACCAAACTCTCATTTACATTCACAAAATCGCTGCTGCCGCTGCTGCGCCGAGCCGCTGTACGTGAGAAGCCAAGCTAGTGGAGCTTTCGGGTGTCCTATCGCCGAATGCTACGCGCACCATGTTGCCAGTGAATCCCTGGAAAGGTCCCTTAATACTACGCGGCTCACCTTGTGGAATCAGCCCTCCACGGGCCCTTCAAACCACTGCTCGTGCCAGTCGTTCTCATCCCTGCAGTTTCCTTGTGATCTCTTAAGCGGTAAGAAGACGAACAAGGAAGATACAAGCTACCACACTATACACCTTCATCCATTATTATGACCTCTCACTGCTACACCTCGCATCATTTCCCATCGTTGTTTAATTATTTTGACATTAGGTCTATTATTAAATTCCAATCCCTCTATATTGGTCTTCTCATTGTCGCTTCACGACAGGCTACAGTTATTAACGCCGCGTCACTGCTCCGACAGCGTTAGTATCGGCAATTACCGAGAGTCTGTTGTACAAGCTGGAATTGTCTCGATGTGTTGAGCTAGCTCCAAGGTCACAGGTATCAATAATTGTCCAATAAAAGTACACAATTTGCAAACCCTAACTATGAATTCAGCCGCAATTATATAATACTTTTAATATTAATAATAATAAATACCCACAGATAGCCGGATTTGCCACTTCTTGTATAAACATTGAGACATACCTATTCCCAAAAAAAAACAAGGATTATTTTTAGCGGACCCACCATTTTAATTATTCCGTCAGATATTATTATTTTGTGGAGTGAATTGTTTTGGGAAGTCAAGTCAAGGCATATATAAGCTGGAAAAAAACTGACCAAAATATGCGAAAGTAAGTTAGGATGATTATTATCAGTTCATACCTACTAGCACACAATTAAAAATCTCTAGTTTTGTATTTTTCCAAAGTAACATTCATAATGATTTAATAATGCTGGAACTTATTCCATGTCCCAAAAGCATGTCTGTCATTAGACTGAAGCGCGCGATGAAGAAAGTTTTATTATTAAATACTGACGCGTGACTCAGAAAGGCAGTACATTGTTTACTATGCTAAACGGTAGATTTTTAACATTAAGGAAAACGCGATTTTGAGCGTGCCCGATATTTAAAAACATGTACTTGAGAATTTGCAGAGGTACGGTAACCATAGTATCACATGACCTGAAGATGTTAAACGCTCGTCTTATAACGATGAAACCAACTACTTTTGCCCCATCAATGGCGGTTACGGGAAATAGTTATATCAACTAAGCTACGCACGTATTTGACGCGTCGGCAACGGTCATCATCAGGCGTATCATTAAATGACATTTCAGCAGTGAGGTCCAACAGTACAGGATGATTTATTTTCCATATTATTAAGATTTAGACCAGCATAAATATATAATCTCGGGACGTGGGAAAATGTATCGTTCTATTTACTTAATATCCTATCAAACGTGCTTACAACGTGAATTTTGTTAGAAAAGATCCCTCTGAACCACTTAGGACGTTATACATAAATACATGTGACGTACGGGTTGCTTTCCTCAGCTTATCTTTGCGACGAAGTGTCTTGTAAGTTGGTGGCGACACAACATCGAGAGTTAAAACCATGGCATTCAACACTGATTTTAACATTGATGATTTTTTAAGTGGTTCTTGAAACAATCAAGGGGGCCATTGAAACTTTGTCCAGAAGTTAAATTAATTTTATCGTCGGCAAAAATTTAATTTAGAAGGAAAAAGGCGATTCTAATAGTCAAAAGTAAGTAAGTCAAAGAAGGTGTTGAACTAGCCATTCGGATTTATGTGCCCTAGAGTACTCATTTCAATGGGAGAGGCACTTTATTTATTGCACTTTTCACAGTCACTGTGATTGAGCACATGTTTTCATCGCCAATCAAGAAACATTGAAGTAAGCATCGACCCGTCAATAGCTACAGGGCAGTAATATGGCCAAAGGAGTTTTGTGTTTGACCGCTCAGGTTCTGGCTCCGGATGTTGGCAGCACAATGTATACAATAAACTATTAAACATGTTGACCTATTCTGCCCCTGTCTTAACCCTGACTACCACATATTAGATGAGAGCTAATCACATCAAGAGGTCCGCCGGCAACCGGCTTAATGCGATCTCCACTTTATAGAAACGTAAACTATTTACGTTAAAAATAATAAACAACTTAATTCCGCTGGCGCTTAAACCGATGAAACATATATTTACCCCGAAAAGCGATATGAACAATAACCAAAAATTTATCTGGAGCACACTGGCAGAGGCATCCGGCGGTAACCGCCGAGAGCCCGCGACGCGCAGCGTGCATATAACCACTTTAATGAGAGGCAGCAGCTGCAAGACACTGGGCATCATAACCAGAACCTTACGACCCGCCGGGTAAGTGCGAGGTCGTCAACAACCCAGCGATCCAGGCATTCGGGGGGAGGGGTCGCTAAAAAGACTAAAAAAAGAAGAGGAATCAAACAAACATGTTACCGAAGACATGAACATGGGCGAGGATGAAACCACTTAATGACATGGCCCACACGTCATCCTAATTCCAGACTACGACGTTGTACAGCCCAAAATTGAGTTTTCCGGGTATTCCGTTAATCAACCAAACGTATGAAAAGAAGCTGGGTGGACCGGACTACACGAGAGACACTTATCTTGTTCTCCAGCCATGTGACGCACTTAAATTTATAGAGTATTCTAAAACGCACGGAAAGCCGGCGCGAACGTCCTTACAATATCAGAGACTGACGCTAGGGAGATATTCCTGATTACCAAGTCATACCCCCATGCAAAGTTGATAGATTTCACATGTCACAGTACAGTTACACAGGACGGAAAGAATTAGAATAATCCTTCCAACATAGCATTACCTCAAGACCCTATTATCCAGCATAATGTGTTGAAGTCATGCCAAGCGGTCTTGGTCCGCTCATATGACAGACGCAGATGTTACGATGCTACATATCACCGCTAGTTCTTCTTCTAATCGAGTATTGGTCTCAACAAAGTGATGGAGACTACGCCTTTCGCCCTAATTCCTTTGGAAAGTTTACATCCATAACAGGAATTTTACTATATTCGAACCCATCGACGTACAGACCGCTGGAGCTAACATTCAAATTAGCTTGATCCATTTTGAGAATCAGATTACTGAGAAGGCCGTTATAAATATTCCACTTTACTTCAAACCAGGTCTATGTTGTTTAGCTGAAATGAGAGATTCAGGTTTAGATGTTGAAATCAGACGTAAACACATAACGAGCAGGTTTAACGTAAGTTAGAGTAAAATACAGAAGAAAAGTCACGTCAAGCAACTTGCCTTTACGTTGAATCACTCGGGGTCACCAATGTATGTGTTATGTTGGAAAAGGTAAAAATTAACTAACTCACTTTACGATTCACTAGTAATGTTCGTTACACAAATGTTACGTGATAAGGATAGTCACAACACAAAGGTGAACGGTATATAAGCGGGAAACAAAAGCAGCGTGCCCTGCGCGTCCGTAGTAGTTGTCTCGACTGGCTCACCTAAAGCTTACGCGCGGCGCGGCGTCTTGATATTGTACATGCACTTAATGTAAGCGTAATAGTTGCAAGGGCACTATCGTTACGAGTTTGTCATAGACACCACTATTATCGACAGTCGACACGACCATCCAGGCCATACACATTGTAATGAACAGTGTTAGATATTATTAGGATATGCTTTTACGATTATATTATATATATATATATATGATATTATATATATATGTTGTGTGTGTGTTTTTTGAAGCTATGTATATGATGTAGTCCTACAGCTCTATAAGTACATTGCCATAGGTACAAGACCTGATATCGCCCACATTCATTGGTTTCCTATCTTTCGCAGTTCAGCACCACATTACGGGGAACACTGAAGCCGCTAAGTGAGTACTACGCTACTTAAGGGTTTTAAGAACTGAAGTACTTTCAAAGAGCGATGAATTTTAACCTAAATGGCTATGTGAGATTTGCTTGATGTTGGGTACAACCTTGTGGATCTTAAATCATTCACTAGGTACGTTTTTCTGATCGAGCGGAGGGCCATAAATCTATGGAAGCTCGCAAAGCAGCGTACAATCGCATCTTCCACCCAGAGGCCGAGCCTATATGGCTTGGCGAAGGTTTGCAAAGAAGCGCTATACCTTTAAAAGCCTCATAGTGAATCTTTGCCTCCCCCATCTCTCATCCATAAACAATAAGTGCACAATACCCCATAATAATATCATGCCAACTAATAAGGAGCATTTTATTACAAACTACATATAACGATACACCCAATGTCGTCTTTACTAGCAAATAAAACTCAGATAGGCGAACGAGCAATATAGTTTATAATGTGTCTTGGTATGTTGTATACTATTTATATCTATGCCTGTTTATCGGCATCGTATTGCATCGGGGTGTAAACCTTGATAGTCATGCAAGAAAACACGATAATAGATATTATTCTGGTCAACTTCTTCTTATAAACTGTGCCTATGATCTTACTATCCATGTGCATAAGTATCGATGTCGTACCATATGAAGCATGGTTTCATGTTATACTACCGTAGTACTCATATGGTAAAGGCGTGTGCAGGGAAGAACACGTAAACTAATACCATAGACACATATTCCAGAGTCAAAGTATGTACTTTCTAGTTCTGAGAGTGCCAGTTCAGCTCACGTTTCCACAAAAAACGATTAAAGACTGGGACGAGTGTATGTGAGTCAGGAACTTGATATAGGAAATGTTCTACCAATAATAAGGGTAGCCTGCATCAATTTCTATGGAACAAAAATCACACTGATAAATTTAAAAATTGGGCTTTTATAGGTTACCAATGCACCATTCAGGCTGACGTAGCGTTTTTCGGCGTTAAGCCATAATCGAGACTGGTGTATGAAGACTTTATAAAAGTTACGGTTCCTTGAGTGAGCTTGAAATTATAAAGCTTGACTTATATGTTAGTGGATGCCTACTGTCGATGGTTCGGAAAGTTGGAGCAATAACTTAATCAACACATCATGACTTTATGTCATTCAGCAAGAAGTGATCAGCGTGATAAACTGAGACTATGAGATTCATACTATTCGTGCATCATATCTCAATTCAGAAAGCGTCGTTCAAAAGGAATTTTCAGTCTACTAAAGCCTTGCTTTAAAGGTCTAAGGATCCAAGATGCATAAAATTTCGATCGATAAACTTACCAGATCAACTACAATTTAATATCCTGCAAAGTAACTTGCCACGAATAGTAGAATTAGATGAGCATTGGATACACAATTCTTAAATATTGTACAGTCCATTTTACCAGTTCCATGTTACACAGTCCGAAATGCATACTCCGTTTGCAGAACTGCAGAAAATCAATTATGAGTTATAACATTAAATATATAAGTCATTTGCATGTGCGTAACACGGAAGGAAATCAGTTAGTCTTCATGCAATAACGTCAACATACGAATATTTAGAAAAACAAGAAAGTTAGCATTGATAGAGAAAGAAGACATAAAACAATCAACTATGTAAGAAAGATAGGAAGTACTTACTCAATGTTTTCCATCAGAATCTTTAGGCCTGAATATTTCATAAATGTTTCTGAGATATACGCCAGCATTTAGAAGAAATTGGTCTTTTACAATTGTTGGATGACCCTACTCGATATTCAATGGGGATGAAAGTGGTTTTCAGTTGTGCCCAAAACAGGGAAAGTACTAGCTGTCAAAGGAACTAAAAATGTATACAGCATAGACACTAATAATTCCAAAGAGTCAATTACGGTCATGTTTACGTTCTCAGCTTCTGGAGAAGTTTGTCCACCCATGGTTGTCTACAACTACCAGCGACTTCCACAAAAAAAATCTGATGGGATTCCAAAAGACTGGGGTGTAGGACGAAGTGATAATGGTGGATGACGTCAGAACTGTTTTTTGAATATATAGGAAATGTTTTCTACCCATATTAACTAAAAAAAGGCGTAGCACTGCCAGTCATATATTTTCTAGATGGACACAAAACCCATCTCACCGACAGTGTAAGTAAATTATGTAAAGAATTGGGCATTGAGCTTATAGCGTTGTACCCAAATGCAACACGCATCCTACAGCCGGCTGACGTAGCTGTTTTTCGGCCGGTTAAGGCGGCATGGAAGGATACAGCAAGGACCTGGCTTATGAATAATCCATGTGAGTCAATAACAAAAGTTAATTTCGCTGGTATCCTTGATGAAGCTCTTGAAAAATTTATAAAGCCTGAAACTTTGATCAATGGATTCAAAGCTTGTGGATTGGTGCCTTTTAATCCTGATGCGATTGATTACGAGAAATGTTTGGGCAGCAATAAACATAATCAGACTCAGAACCCCCAACATCAAGAACGTGTTTTATCGTTTTCTCAATTCAGCCAAATAGTTGGATCAACGCGCGTTGACAACTTACAAAAACTTAGACAGTACTAATGAAGATTTCCAAATTTTACATAGTATTTACGATGCATTTACATCATCATCTTCAAATTCAGAAAGACGTCGTTCACCAATACCTGAAACTTCAATTATAGCACAGGATACTACTCACCAAGCGCTTGAAACTGTTTCAGAGGTCTAAGAGCGAATACCACAAGACGATTTGATACAAATTTCAGATCTAGTTGATTTAAACTTATCTCCATAGAATCCAATCCAACTAACAAGGACTTTCAAGATATTCCTTCAGAACTAACTATGGCCACCGAGAACTATGAATGTCAGGAAATGAGATTTGATAATCCAGAGCACCCAAAATTTATTCTTTGCAATAATAATTCGGCTACAGAACAACTTTCACAAGATTTTCAACCAAGTATACCAATGGTTAGTACACCAGTCAAGGAAAATGATACAAATACTCCTGTGTTGCAAGAACAAGAAAAAGAAAATTTATCTGATGATGTAATTTTAGTTGAATAAAGTCCTGCATTTAAAATTATATGTAACAGTCAATTTGCACCATTTTTGACAATGCCTAAAACACCAGAAAGAAAAGGTGAAAGAAATACAGTGAGGTTTCCATGCGCAATAACGTCAGACAAGTACAGAGACATATGTTTAAAAAACAAAAAGAGAAAAAAGAATTAGCATTGAAATTAAAAGTAGAAAGAAAGAGAGAAAGAGAAGAAAACAAAATAAAAAAACAAAATGAAAAAAACAATAATGTAAAGTTAGGAAAAAAGAAAATAAAGGAAAGTACTAAAACCTGCAAAATATGTTTAAAACCAACAAAAATCAGCAATCGTTTGTATTGTGATATGTGCTCTTCGATATTTCACGTAAAATGTGTTCCTCACAAACACCAAGAACAATAAGACAGAACAATAGATCTTTTTGTGTGCCATGTTTGCTATAGTACAGTGAACAATAATGACGATGAGGATGAGATAAGCTTGGAAGAACATTCTAACGATGAAGCTAATAATACCAACGAAGACTTAGAGGAAAAATCCTATTCGATATGTCCCAAAACCAGAAGTTCAAAACTTGTAATTTTTCTTGCAATTTTCCTATTTACTAATTTATTTTTAACCCCCGACGCAAAAAGAGGGGTGTTATAAGTTTGACGTGTTTGTGTGTCTGTGTGTGAGTCTGTACGTCTGTCTGTGGCACCATAACTCCCGAACGAGTGGACCGATTTTGATTTAGTTTTTTTTTGTTTGAAAGTTCATTTAATCGAGCGTGTTCTTAGCTATGTTTTATTAAAATTGGTTAAGCCGTTTATAAGATACAGGGGATGAAAGTGGGAATGAAAAACCGATTGTTTGCAAATATGCCCGAATGGGGTATTAAAATGAAAGGGAATGATTCGTACATTACAATAGCTAAGTTTAATTAAAATCGGTTCAGCCGTTTATAAGATATAGGGGATGAAAGTGGGAATGAAAAACCGATTGTTTACAAATATGCAGGAGTGGGGTATCAAATGAAAGGAAATGATTCGTACATTACAATAGTAAGTAAGTAAAAACAGGGGTGTTATAAGTTTGACGTGTCTGTCTATATACTAAAATCTAACTTAACCTAACCTACCTATAAAAAGTATGAAATAAAAATGAAATTAAAAATTTAAGAAACCCCCGACTTCAGAACTTAAGGTAATTTCCCTTTAAAAAGTAAAAAATAATAAAAGAAACTTAATGTTAAAGTACCTAAGAATCTATTAATAATTCTAAAAAAAACCTCGCGGTGGGGGACCGCTCCTAATTATTTCTTTCTTATCTACGATATTTCTAGTTTTTACGACGACTGGAACGGACGTATCGCGAGTTGTGAGACAACGAATATTGTTTGCGGCAATTAATTCGTGAATTTAGTGCGTTTCAAATTTTGATGCGCTCGAAACTTTTGATTTTATGAGGTAAGTGTCTATATTTTTGTTTTATTTAAGTGTAGATGTATCAAATAAAAGATTTTGTTTATTATTTGTGTATGTTTTAACATATTTACTTCAATATTTTGAGCGGCGTCTATCCCCACGAAAAGGATAGACGCCTCATTGTTTGTGAGTATAGATGCCTTTAGAGGCATCTATCCCATATTAAATTTTAATCGATTCTTTTATTATAGATATGCCTCGCAAGTACGTGCGCAAAGTAGGGGCAAGCCCTCGGGGCCGAATGGACGGAAGATGCGCTAAGAGAAGCTTTTGAAGAAATAAGGCAGAATAAGTATGGCTTGAATGAAATATCACGTCGTTATGGAATTCCCTAGAAATATGATTATTTCTAGGGAAACACCCCGTTCTAGACTTCGATAACGAAAAACGGCTCGTCGCACACATCAAGAAACTAGAAGCAGCTGGATTTCCTGTGACACGAGATACGTTACGAAGGTTAGCATTTCAATTTGCTGAAAACTTGGCATTAATCATAACTTTAATAAGGAGACAGGCAAAGCTGGACCTCATTGGCTAAAATCCTTTCTAGAACGCCAACCTACGCTTAGCGTTCGTCAAGCTGAAGGTCTGTCTCTTGCTCGAGCGCAGGGACTTAATCGTGAGGAAGTCGATAAAATGTTTAAGCTTTATCTTCAAGTATTAACAGAGAATGATTTACTGGACAAGCCAGAACGTATATTTAATATAGATGAAACTGGGGTTCAATTGAACAATAGTCCTGGAAAAGTTATCGTGACGAAAGGGACAAAATCAGTTCATTCAATAACGTCCGGAGAAAAGGGAGAGACTATGTCAATAATAGCTTGCTGCAATGCTGCTGGAAATTTTCTCAGCCCTGTTGTTATTATTAAAGGAGTAAATAAAAAACCAGAATTTCTAGATGGTCTTCCTCATGGTTCCGATGTTTACATGAGCAAGAAATCAGCCTATGTTAATGCGGAGTTATTTCAGAAGTGGCTAGTACAGCATTTTATACCACGAAAGCCTCAAGGTAAGGTTGTTTTGATTCTAGATGGGCATTCTTCTCATACGAACTCTGTCGAAATGTTGGAGACTGCGGAAGAAAATGATATAATACTTTTTTGTCTGCCTAGTCACAGCACGCAAGCTTTACAACCCTTAGACCGTAGCTTTTTCAAGCCGTTTAAGACCTTTTATGCAGCTGAGACGAGGAACTGGATGCTTACAAATAAAGAAAAAAAAATCAAACGTTTAATGGCTGGCAGGATAATTGGTAATGCATGGATTCGAGCCACTACGCCTTCTAATGCTATTTCGGGCTTTAGGTCTTGCGGTATTTACCCTTACAATCCGGCTGCTATTCCAGAAAGTTTTTTAGGATATTTGTTGTTGATATGTTGTTATCCTAATTGTAGATATCTGACTCCAATTTGAGGTAGTTCGCTTGCTTAGGTGTTTCCAATGAAAGTCACGGTGAGTGTAGAATAACAGTATAGAAGTATATTAGAAGTATGTCAGAAATATATCAGAAGTACAATAATATTTAAGTTTTATCAGACGCGCTATTCAGTGGTCCGCGGCTGCGGAGCGGCGAGCGATGACTGATGTACTGCAGCTACAGAACTCCCCCTCAAGCGAAGCGTACAGGCAGGCGAACTCTTCTCCCGGATTGCGTTCTCCTGTCTGTGGCTGCAGCGTCTTGAATTCTTAATGGTGTAGCTGGCGGTTGTTTAACTGGCTCTGCGTCGTTGTGTGTAATGTTGATAATGTAGGCTGGTTTCAATCGGTCGATTGAAACTGTTGCGGTTCTGTCTGGCAGCTGGATTTCGAAGAATTTACTGTGGCGCTTGATGATCGGATATGGACCCTCGTACGGTGGTGTGTAGTGGTTTTCGTACGGCGGTCGAGTAAACTTGATTGCAGGTCGATAGGTCGGTGTGCACGAACATATTTCGCTTGTTGCTATGCGGTTGATACGTCGGCGTTAGTGATGTTATGGAGCTATGGAGTCGGTTCACGAAGTCGTGGTCCATCTTGACTGGTGATGTTGATGGGGTGATGAAGTCAGGTAGGCGTATTGATTGTCCATATGTAAGTTGCGCGGCGCAAGTGTTTGTGTCGGTGCGGATCGCTGCGCGTAGTCCCATAAGCACGGTGGGTAGCTCGTCGATCCACTTCGCGTTCGAGTCCAGTCTAGCCATTAGTGAAGCTTTCAACGAACGATGCCAGCGCTCAACTATGCCGTTGCTCTGCGGATGATAGGCAGTCGTTCGGGTTTTTTCCGCGCCGAGTAGGTTTGTAAGCGCGCGAAACAGCTGACTCTCGAATTGTCGTCCTTGGTCGGATGTTATTGTTTTGGGACAACCGAATCTTGATATCCAGTGTTGATATATGTTGTGTGCTATAACTTCGCTGGTAATTTCTTTTATGGCTATTGCTTCAGGCCAGCGTGTAGTTCGGTCGATCATTGTTAGAAGATATCGATGTCCGCGTTCGCTTGTTGTGAGTGGTCCTACAATGTCGATATGTAGGTGATCGAACCGTTCGCAAGCGGCGAATGATGAAGTATTGGCTTGCGTATGACGATGAATTTTAGCACGTTGACATGGAATGCAGGTCTTCGTCCAGTTGCCGACATCGGTATTCATAGATGGCCAAAAGAATCGTTGTTGCATGAGTTTGCGCGTAGTCCGAATGCCGGGATGGCTGACTTTGTGCACGGTGTCAAATGCCGTACGGCGAAAGTCAGTAGGTAAGTATGGACGAATGTTTGCAGTTGAAGTCTCGCAGTAAATGTTGTTATTGTTCATTTGAATTTTCTTAATTTGAATGTTCGGTTGTTGCAGTAATGTTGGTAATTCGGTATCATCTTGTTGTTTCGCTGCTAGCTGTTCGTAGTCGATTTGCGTGGGAAAATCTAATGTTTCAATGCGTGAGAGTGCGTCGGCGACTGTGTTGTCCTTTCCGCTGACGTGTCGGATATCAGTTGTAAACTCAGCTATGAATAATAAATGTCTTGAGCGGCGTGGGGTTTCGCTATCGGATATTGTTTTTGTTAGCGCGTATGTTAATGGCTTGTGGTCGGTAAATATTATGAGTTCACGTCCTTCAAACATTTTTCTGAAATGTTTCATAGCCATGTAGATGGATAGTAATTCCCTGTCGTAGGTACTGTACTTTTGCTGTGTTATTGAGAATTTCTTTGAGTAGTAACCAAGTGGTTGCCATGATTTTTTTACACGTTGTTGAAGTACGGCGCCTGCACAAGTGTTCGATGCGTCGCAGAATAGGGCGATCGGGACGGAGCTATGCGGATAGGCTAGTAGTGCGGCGTTTTGTAAACATTGTTTTGATTTTTCAAAGGCGTTGATTGCTTCAGGTGTCCATTGTATTTCGGTCTTATCTCGCTTCTTAGAATCATGTAGGTAATTATTTAATGGAGCTTGAAGTAAGGCGGCGTTTGGTATGTGTTCTCGGTAATAGTTTATCATACCGAGGAATGTTCTTAGTTGTTGAATTGTTTTAGGTCTTGGATAGCTTGATATTGATTCGACCTTGTCTTGAGGTGGTATGATGCCGGATGATGAGACTTGGTAGCCTAAGAATTTCACTGTGCTCTTGCCGAAATTACATTTTGACGGATTGATGGTAATGCCGGCTTCATCGAGTCGTTGTAGCACGGCGTGTAGATGTTCTCGGTGCTGTTCTTCAGACTCTGATGCGATTAACAGATCATCCACGAAAGGGAAAACGTCCAGACCTCGGAGTACTTCATGGATGAATCGTTGGAAGGTCTGGCCAGAATTCTTTAGTCCCGGGCACATACGTGGAAACTCGAACAGTCCGAAGGGTGTGATGATAGCAGTCTTCTCAATATCGGTCTCTTTGTTGGGTATCTGTTGGTATGCTCTATTTAAATCGATTGTTGAGAAGATGGTCTTGCCGGCGAGCTGGTATGTGAAATCCTTGATGCGCGGTATCGGATAGCGATCTGGTCTGGTGATTGCGTTTAGACGACGGTAGTCTCCGCAAACTCGTAGGTCTCCATTTTTCTTGGGCACGACGTGAAGTGGGCTGGACCATGGGCTTTTGCTTGGTCTGCATAGGCCTTGTTCCATCATGAATTCAAATTCTTTCTGAACTTGCTTATAGCGATGTGGTGGTATAGGTCGTGCGCGGCAATGTAGTGGTGGACCGGTTGTCTCGATGTAGTGTTCTACTCGGTGTTTCGGCGTGAGCTTCATTGATGTGAGACGTGTGATACCAGGAAACTTGCTTAGGATGTCATGGTATGATTGCTGAATATCGATGCTGCGTATGGTAGGCATTGTAGTGTAGCAACCTGGAGCGTGGATTGACAGCTTGGTGATGTTGTCGATGAGGCGTTTGTGCTTCATGTCCACCAGGAGTTCATGGTGACACAGGAAATCTGCTCCGATGATGGGCTTGCTGACGTCGGCGATAATGAATTTCCACTTGAACGGTCTTCGCAGGTTGATATTCAGTTCGAGTGTTTGTTCGCCGTAAGTGTTTATCTTCGTGTTGTTCGCAGCATATAGGTTGAATGACAGTGGCTTCTTGGTTGACCCTTTCTTTCGTGGGATGACTGACACGTTGGCACCAGTGTCATGAGAAACGTGAGTCTAGATACCTTGTCGGTCACGAAAAGACGGTATGATTGGCTTGAACGTCGGAACCCGCCGCATCTAACGTTCTGTCTAGTTTAACGACGACGGTTCTTCAATGTTGGCTGGCTTATTTGGTAGTCTGTTGAAGGAACAAGGAGGCTGACATTTCCTCGCGTGCTGTCCAAATCTTTGGTGGTAGTAACAG
Source organism: Leucinodes orbonalis (assembly GCA_019425675.1). Lineage (NCBI taxonomy): Eukaryota > Metazoa > Arthropoda > Insecta > Lepidoptera > Crambidae > Leucinodes > Leucinodes orbonalis. The sequence continues at coordinate 14,361 of PQWD01003806.1, forward strand.
GCACGTGGCTGCTCGGTGGTGATGAGTACGCGAACGAGATGGCGAACGTGAGTTATGGTAGGCACGCTGCGTTCGACGGCTGAATGGCACATGGTTCCGTCGGTATGGTGGGCGGGAACGAAGAGCGGCAACTTCTAATGATAGCTTGCGTACTTCTTCGATGATAAAATTTGTATCTTGCGTTAGAAGTGATGTGGACGGTGATGGATGCGTCATTTGTGGTGATATTGCGTTGACCTCTTGCGTTTGCTCAAGCATTTTGTCGGCAAGTAGTGCGAGTTCGTCGAGTGCGGCAGTCTTGCTGATGGTGTCGCTGACGACTAGTACCGATCTGACGTGGGCTGGGAGATGGTTCATCCACATGAGTCGAAGTGTGGATTCTGGAACTTTTTCTCGTGCGAGGTCTCGCATGCGGCGTAATAGTTGCGTTGGCTTTTGGTCGCCGAGTTCCATATCTGATAACAGCTTCTGGAACTGCCTGCCTTCGGATTCCTCGTACACGGAGATAAGCCGGTTTTTGAGAGCGTTGTAGTAGTTCTCGGCTGGTGGGTTGTATAACAGGTCACTAATTTGCTCGATATCTTGCTTGTCAAGTTGAGCGATGACAAGTTGTGCCAGCTGGTCTGCCCCTTCTTTAAATCGTGCGTGGCGGCTTCGAAAGTGATGAACCATAAGCGTGGTCTGTCGCGCCAAAAGGTTGGTACGCGCATTGATAGCGCAATACCTGATACTTCTGTGGCTGTGGCGGTGGCATTTGCTGGAGCAGGCGAGCTGGTGTTCAAGTCTGTTGGCGGCTGGTCGATTCCCATCTTGAATTATGTTGCAGGTTGCTTCTTGTTCAGTCGGTGGTCACCAATTTAGGTTATTTGTTGTTGATATGTTGTTATCCTAATTGTAGATATCTGACTCCAATTTGAGGTAGTTCGCTTGCTTAGGTGTTTCCAATGAAAGTCACGGTGAGTGTAGAATAACAGTATAGAAGTATATTAGAAGTATGTCAGAAATATATCAGAAGTACAATAATATTTAAGTTTTATCAGACGCGCTATTCAGTGGTCCGCGGCTGCGGAGCGGCGAGCGATGACTGATGTACTGCAGCTACAGTTTCTTTGCAATCTCCGATTTGTCATCAAGTAATCAACTCCGTGATGAGCCACAAGATATCTTACCTGAAAATACATTACAATTACCTGGTCCCTCATGTAGCAATCAGTTGTTGCCAGAATCAAACTGCGACGAGGTTTCAGCTTTGACTGAAACTCAAACTTCTACAGTAACAAATGTTGACCAAACACATGATGATTGTGGAAGTCATGTTACAACGAGAGAAGATTCTCCATCTCTTCTTTCCAAACTTCATTTTTTGCAGCCAAATGAAGAAGGCATAAAGGAGACACCTAGCAAGTTATTGCAAGAATGTTCCTCTGTACCGAAAATTCCGATACCTTTATACAAAAGAGAAAAACAATCAGCTGCAGAATTGAATTCCAAAGAAAACATAGCTAATAAGAAAATCAAAGGTAAAGCCACTCCTAACATACCATGCAAAAGAAGCAAAGTAAAAGGACCAAGGAAGATGACAGAAAAAAGGCCAATAGTACATTCAGAAGAGACAGATTCATCTGCCACAAATGATTCTGATGATTTTTTCAAAGAAAATGAATGTAAAAAAAAAGAAAATGTTGACGTAAAACAGAAAAATATGAAGAGAGCTAAGAAATTCAAAATAAAACAAAGAAATGAAACTTCAAGTGTTAATGTGATTCAACGCCCATTCGTGCTGTTGAGAAAAAGCAACGAAAAATAAAAAACGCAAGTGAACGAAAGGCAATCTCTTCTAGTGAGTCAGACTCTCTTGAAAATTCGTCAAATGTATGTCTGGAATGTTTTGAAAATTATGAGAAAACAAAATCAACGGCAGACTGGATCCAGTGTGTCATGTGTAAAAAATTGGCTGCATGAAACTTGTACTATGTACGGTGATTACTGTAATCCTTGTCAGCGATTAAAATTACGCCATGAAAAAAAATATATAAAAGTTTAAAATTTAAATAAGATCAATAGTCTAAAACGTATCAGAAGTTGCCATTTTTAATACCTATTCATACTAATATTGTATCATTAGATACTAAAATTGATCTCAGTTTTCAATTGAACCAAAGATGATTGTGTTTATAAATGAAAATGTAACAGTAATTGTTGATTAAAATAAATAAATCCAAAATAATCTTTTATTATATTCATAGAGCATCTATCCCACAAGCCAAATCATCATTATGGCATCTAACCCACACTTTAGGCATCTATCCTCGATTATAAAAAATTCTTTTTATTTGTGCCAAAAAAAATATACAACTACTAATGTGAAATTACTTTAATTGTTTATTTCATTAATAAGTACTCGACACATCATAATCATGTAATTGTTAAAAAAACTTATATTCTATAATTTATTTGCCTATTTCAAAAAGTGTGGCAACTATCCCACATTTACCCTACATTATAATGCAATTGAGAATTTTTTTGGTCAATGAGAGTCTTGTATTTATTAATACGGTTATTATTTATTGGCCTACAAACAATATCTAAATTTTTGGAGACATGACAGTGCTCAAATTGTGCCCACTGTCCACTGTGTCCGATTCCAAGCAATTAATTATTGATTTTTTCAAGAATAATATTTTCACAAAAAATGTTTATTAAGCAGGCAGCTGTAGTAGGAGTAGCTCTTGTAGGCTCAGCAAATTGATTGTTTAAATTAAAAGAATTAAATAGATTAATGAACCTGACTGAGCTTTGGGATGATTCTAAAATATTTATGTTGAAGTCTCCACATACAATTACCTTCTTGGTTGATTTACAAACCTTTTTTAGAACTTCTTCCATTGTGGTCTCAAACAAGTTAAAATCAGAAGATGGAGGTCTATATACACATAGTATAATAAACTGCTCAAGCTCTATACAGGAAAGCTCAATAGTTCGCTCAATGCTGGACAATATCTTTGCATTCTTTAAATTTTAAATTTTCTTGTAATAGTATAACTGATCCACCTCTAATAGCAGACACTCTCATAAACAAACTACCAACCTTATAATTATCTATATTAATATAACAATTATTTTTCCTAATCCAGTGTTCAGTAATACATAATACATGTACATTTTTATGTACTAAAAATAATCTTACTTCTAGGTCTTTGCCAGAGAGCCCTTGTATGTTCTGATATACTACATTTAAATGATTGCTAGTTGGGTTCTCTGTTGTCAAATGCATATTTGTTGGTATGCAAGAGTCTGCCTCTATTGTCTTATTATCTAATTTAAATATTCTGGAACAAATTCCAAAGACCTTAAAGTATTTTTATTCTGCTCAAAAAAAGCAGGTTGTATAGCCATGTTATTGGCTAAATATTTAAAATAATAAGATAGAGAATTTGCTATTTGTCCCTTAAAATAAGTTGAAAGATAATAGTTATCTTTTGTCACTAAACAATTAAAATGTATCAATTTGTTAATGTCAATTAAATGTAATAATGGATTATTAGTAAAACTATTGAATCTAATGTCAAGTTTAATTTAAATCTTATATTGTTTTCTTCCTGCGGCACATTCTTACTGTATGGTAATGTGAACAGAATGATTTTACTAACATTTAATAAATGATTCTATAAGAATCATAAAATTTTATCAAGTCTTTTTTGTTCACATCACCACGGTTGCCAACAAATATTATTAATGTTGTATTACTGTCAAATGTATAATTCAATAATTTTTTTTATCAATTCAGTATAAGACACTCCCAGTGAACAATGACTAAGCACTTGCTGTCCCAACAAAGTACTTAAAATTTGGCCCACTCTTTACCTATACCATCGCTAAACATTACTATCACTTTGATTACATCATTTACTATCCAAGGACCTTTCAGGATTGTTGGATGTCTATGGTGAAGGTCTAACACTGGTATCACATCCCACTAGAGAACCATCTGGTTCAGATGGACAGTCCAGAGTGTCAGTGACTGAGTCTGGGCTACCCAAAAGTTGGTTCAATGCAAGGACATGCTCAGCATATTCCTTTTTATTTATATTATACATATTTGTAATATTCTATAATTGTTCTTTTAGACTATTTATTTCTGATTGAAATAAATTAATTTGAGTCTCATGCTTTAGTAAATTATTGTTTAACATTATTGAATATACATCTAATTTGTCACCTAAACGTCTGCGCTTATTTATACATTTAAGATTTTTATGTATTCCTTTTTGGCTCTTTATTAATTTCCTAGTTTTATTAATAAATTTATTTATCCTAACATATTTTCTATACTTTTTTTGCTCCACTTCAATGAACCTTCTGCAACTGGTGAATTAAGTGTGACATCATTGGTCAAGTCAATGACAGTTGGAGTGGTACTAAGTGGAGCAAAAACTAAGCTGGGTGCGCATTCAACTAACTCGCTAAACAGACTTTGGTTCAGGTCCGCTACAGAATCGATCTTCTCTGTCTCCATGTTTGATATGTGGTGATGAGCCTCCTGGAGCTCCTGCTCCAGTATGGATATGTGTTTAAGACCATGCACATACTCATCGCTGCACTGGCCAAACCCATCTACCAATTCTTGAAGTCTGTTCCGTTCTGAATCTACTAATAAGTACCTAGTATGCATCTCAGCCATTTCTTTTTTTAACAATGTGTTCCTATTCAAGACATCCAACATCTCCTTTTCACTGTCATATCTTTCCTCATATAATTGATTCACCAACGCCTTAGCAGATTTTGCTCATTTAAAGCCAACTCCAGCTCACGAGTTGCGGCACCACGGTCTGCATTATGATTTGAGTAATTTATTTGCATATTACACGCAAGATACTGTGCGGTTTAAAAATGAACACAAATAATCATCATCATTGCTTCAAAACTTATACAATGTATCTCTTCAACTACGCAGTCTACTGCTGGACATAGTCTCCCCCGTTTTGCGCCAGATATCCCGTCCTCCGCTTTCTCATCCAGCCTCCACCAGCACCCTTCCGCCAACGCTACGCTTCCAAGACCGTTTCCACTCAGAACTCGTCTGTTCAACGGCATCGGTTCTAGACATACGGACCACCACTGTCACTTCAACTTGCTGATCCGGCGGGCAGGTCGTAACTTTAGTCCTCTTACGGATAAATCATTCTGATCTTATCCTAAAAGAGTCCCCGAGCAAGCTCGCTCCATTGCGCGTTGAGTGACTTTGAACTTGTAAACCAATATCGCAGTCCAGTGTCCATGTCTCACCTGCGTATGTTAACACGGGTAGGACGCATTGCTCAAAGACTTTGACGTTAAGCATTGCTATTTTTATGTTTGATTTGTTATAATATAGTGTTTTACAATTGAAGGAGTCGATGTAGCTTATTCTAACTCCGCGCATTCAGGCTTCCAAGGCGAAGACCTACAGTGTTCACGAAGGCTCAGAATGTGGATGCGCACCGGGTGCTCACGCTTCGACTATACGTGACCTGGAACGCCTCAAAGAAGTGAAGGAGTCGAAACACGTGGTGATACTAGCGGAAGGTGTCTAGTGCTGCGAGCCGCTTTGGCACTGGGACCGAATGATGAGTTAGATATATTTTACAGAATAAAAAATAAAACACGGTCAACGCACGCACGACACACACACCACACACACACACACACACTACAATACATGACACCTACTCATTATGACACTCACCACAAAACATATGGCTTGTGATTTCTAAATTTTTATCTAGCTCAAGCTGGACTGTAATATACTGTTAAGTAATTTTTCCATGTAACGCCGGGGCCTGGTGACCCTCATACAGGCTTCGAACCCATATGGGCACCAGTCTTCCTACGAATGACAAATTGTTTCATTTCCTTGATGACAAGTTTAGCAACTGCTTTTTGTTCTTTCATTAACGCGTAAGGTCAAAATTTTAAATGAATAATTTTATGTTTTATACTGTTTCCGTACCTAGTATTACATATTGTTAATTTGTAACTGTTAATTTAGTCAATACTGGTTGCGCAAGGCCTCTCCCACTCGAGCCACCTACGGAAGACCAGTTCGAGCGCCTTGTGTTGCCTCACATATGCTGAGTACGTGCCTTGTCAGTGATAACATATTTTTTGGAAAAAAGGTTTTAGTTTCTTTTTTTGTGAATTACTGTATTTTTATTCTGATGTTTTCACGTGAATTTAAATATTACTTACTTAATATAGAGCGTCGGTGCTCAGTGTTTGACTGTCGCCTCCTACCGGAGGCTAGGTCAAATCCCGACACGTACCATGATTCGAATTTTCGAAAATATAGTCCGTTATTCCGACGCTCTTACGGCTAAAGCAAACATCGTGAGGAACCTTCATGCACACCTGCGAAGAGATTCGAAGGTTGTGTGGTGAAAGTCGTCCAATCCCACTGGGCCCCGGGTGGAACTAAGCTAATTCACCCTATACGGGTAGGCTCGTGCCCTCGGATGGACTCTAATGAGCTATGAGATTGATATGAATAGAGTGTGGCTCGACATTGTTTGCGAGACGGTTTCTCGTGATGCGACTAATTAGGTTTGTTTAGCAAACGCGTATTCCCTTGCATTTCAATAGAAGCGGTCCGCAGTGAGGACAGGAGCCTATGCACTGGTGCACATTGACAAGACAAGGGCATCATGTCGAATGTGCTGCCCAGAGTACCTGGCGAGTGGGCGCGGAGAGATTAAATGCGAGGGCGTCACGTCTTTACCGAAGAGTTGGTTGCTTACGAACATTTTTTTAGGGAACGGCAGTTCGATTCAACGCTGTAAGTGATACGCCTGACCACATGACCCATGACAGAATGCAGTCTTCTGTTGATTGAAATAATGACAGTTCCTGTCATTATTTTATCGATGGCCTTAGATTAATTTTGTTTGTTATTCCAATAAAATTTTTTTTTTGGTCAGTTTTACAAGACATACATAAGTACATTTACAATAATGCATTTGAAGAGATACAAAACAATATGAAGCCTTAATACAAAACTGCCACACAAGTACCTACAGCTGACAGAAGAGTTTTGCAAAATGAATGAATTAAAAGTTATGACAATTAATATACTTACAATAATAATTTGTGTTTGAAAATGTTTCCGTTATCACATATATTTTTAATTTCCTATTTTTCAGCGCAAGTTACGGACGCGTTCCCTCGCCGGCGACCGTGTTGAACGACGCTGTCCAACGGACCTCTCTGATTACAGACAACGGTAATATTTGTCGCATACCAGGCGATAGTAAAGATTGTGACAACATAAAATGAATGTAATCTCAAGCCAAACACTATATGTCCATAAACTGTAAATTATGGCCTCAGAAACAGAGCATGAACTAAAATTAATGTACTTTTTTGTAAAATTCAATAGCTCATTGTAAATGAACTATTAAAGCTTGTATGCGAAAAACCTAGATGGTAAATGTCCTGCTCTTCTACTACAAGCAAGGGTTTCGAGTTGAACCCGGCCATAACGAACATTTGGGCGCATGAACATGTCGTTGTAATGGATGTTCTATGTATTACAAAAAAAAATACACATTAATAATTAAATGGTTTTAGATCCATAACAAAACAAGCTTGCGCTTACATGGGCTAGAAGTGCTGTGGAATGTGAAAAAATTACGACTGCCGAAAAAGAAAAATGACTCTTGATTCGGAGTCACGTTGAGCCAGACCTACTTATAAATTAAGTTAGTAGTATATTCTGGATTTCCAACGTTCTGGTGGCAGAGCGGGAACCGCGTACGAATGGCACAACCCTCGTTCTTGGAGACGGACAGTGTGAACGGTGGTTTAGGTAACACGAACTCGAAGCAGGACGCAGCTCTATGGTGAGTGATTTGATTTTTGATTTTTTACATTTTTTAAACAGACTTTAAATATGGAGGTTTTTTTTAACGTTTGTTCACGGATACCTGCCCTGTATATGAACCGATTTAAGATTTTATTCTATTTGCTATTTGAAAGACGATGCTTCAGAGGATGTCCATGATAAGAAAGTCAGGGTTTGATTAAAGGACAACCAGGGAGACGAGGAACGTTCAAAAAATCGGTAAAAAACTCAGTGCAAAGTACTTCTTCATAATAGTTGTATTATAATAAGTGATTGTTTTTAATACGAATCATCAAAATTAAAAATAAAACAAAAAAAAATCCCTAAATTATAGTTCGGATCAAAAGCTGCTTATACTACAAAGCCTAAACGGAATAATCCTGAATAATTTTTGATTTTAGGTTATAAAAACCAAAATCTGTTTGTTGCATTGAACAATATGTCATATAAACTACCTTTATGATCACAACACTACAAAATTGCTATCTCAACTTGTGCTTATATAACTACGTGATAATGTATGTATATTAATTGCAAACAGGCAGGCGGAACGCGGCTAGTTTCTACTCGCAGTGGAAGACGCCGGACCGGATGAGCACACACCATGGCGGAAGAGCTCGGCACATTGCCGGCGCGAATATGACCGGGTATTGGCGCCTTGCCAACATTGAGCCCTCACTATTGGGCTCGCGCTTGGAAGAATCTTGATATGGAGTAATATATTAAGCAACACAAGCGCCATCTACTATGGTAAAATCGATTCTGATTTCAAGCTAGGTACCACCGCAAGTGCGAGATATTGTCCCGTGAACAGGGTGTTTGCACTTTTGGTTCGGATAAGGCACTGTAGCAGTGAAAATTACGGGTAAGAGACCTAACCGTTTTGTCTCTGTGCGGGCGCATTGTGTATTACGGCGAATAATAACTGTCATCAGTTGGTGGCCTCCTTCAGGTGCCGCTCTGTCATGGTCAGCGTATCACTTACCATTACCAGATGAACGACCGTCAGGTCGTTTCATACTGGAATGGATTTAACCCAGCCCGTCCCTCCATCCTCAGTCTGAAGCGACATTACACCATTGGCACCACGCTCTTCGTTAGTTATAAAACTTATTAATATGTATTCAAACACAGTGGTAGGCGAAGTGGCGCCTGCATGCCTACAGTTGGCTTTTCAAGCAATGCCTCAGACGAAGTAAAGGCCAAGCCTCAGAAAATCCGGTGCCGACGGTATCGGCCCGTCCATAAGAAGTAGGCTAAACTTTTCCGAAAGCTTCACCTATCACGCCTCACCGTAAGATTGCAGATATCCCTGCCATACTTTAGCAACAAAGAATAGATAATCCACCTTAGCAGACATCCATCACTAATAAGTCGATGGCGTACAATATACGCATTAACCACATTACTTTATTTCCTTTCAATTTGTTTTTATGTGGCATCTAGTGGCATTCTGTGGTTGGAATTCAATTACGTACAATATTCGTTATTTACAAAGTTAATAATTGGGACAAGCCGTAATACTAAATGATCATAAATTAAAGCGGCAACATTCAAGAGTAAATGAAACTGTCACTCATCTACAGAGTTATCGAATTGCCTCAATGCATTTGTTGATAATTTATATTATCATTTATTTTGTAAAACTTTAATGATAAATTAAATATGGTATTAAGTTCCTATAAAAACATTCCATTATATGATATTTGAGGCCAATAATCAATATCACCCGTACATAGGAAAGGCCTGAAGAAAGAGATCAGCCTATAATGTCAACAATGTAGAGCACAGTCGTCCCGCCATTCATGTTACCAATGCTTTTCGGATTCCAAATTATTATGTACCCTATTAACTTTCTAACTTGCAAGAAACATCGTGCAACAAGCATGCTGCCTGCTTCCTCACGCCAACGAAGAGATTTCGATATGAGCGATGATGATAACATGTTCTATGGATCCAGAGCGAGGAGTATCAGGAACAGTAAAAGCGAGGATTGTGTTCTAACGTGCGCGATTGAGACCGTTGTTGGCATGGTCTTCTGGAACATGCCGCCTATTGAAGAAAGGAAAAAAAAAAAAAAAAAAAAAAAAAAAAAAAAAAAAAAAAAAAAAAAAAAAACAGAAAAGAGTCGTAAACTGAGAAAAGCTTCTCTCTTTTTGGCCTATGCAGCCTATGTGCTGCTTCCACATCATCGGATCTCACATTCGCACCAGCCACTGCCACTTCAACTGCGGATACGGGCGCTATTCGGTTACTTAGTTTGCTTACGATTAAATATTGTTGATTATACCCTCAGAGAGACCCCGAACATACTCACTTCTTGCGCGGTGAGTGACTTTGAACTGTAAACAAGCCCGCAGTCAGTGTCCATGTCTCAGATCGTATGTTAGTGCGGGTAGGATGCAATGCTCAAAGACTTGTCTTTTAGCATAGTCGCCGTGAAACCTGACCAATTTGCGAGTACCGACACTGGAAACTGGATCCTTCCTGCTAGCTTCCCTTTGAAGGTGGGCTGTAACGAGAGTTTGACTAAAATTGATGCTGATGAAGCTAATTGTTTTTGTTTCCTTCCAATTGGAGGGCGCAGGATCATAACCCGCCACGTACCAATGTCTTTTCAAAATTCCCAAAATATGCACGATTATCGACGCTCTGCGGGAAGGAAAAACGTCGTGGGAAACCCGTGCGCAACACCTACGAAGATTCTAAAGATTGTGGCCGTTGAATCGACCAAGCGCACAGACCCGCGTGACGACTAAGGCCTATAGTGTAATAGTATACACCTTATACGGCTGGCTCTGCCCCTCGTGGCACGTTAATAAGCTGCTTGATGAAGCTGATGATGAAAAATAGTTGTGCCGGGCAGACGGGTCGTACAAGGACATAAACTGCTCGCCGAGTGGTCGGTTCCCGGAGACGAATTGCGTACACCATGATGAAGATCTGAAGAGCCAAGCCCTGTATCAAAAGTAAACGATAACAATATTAAATAAATATCCAACTGACATTACACAGCGCCATTAGTACATCAAAAACTAAGCATTGATCCTTAATATGGTACAAAACACCGGATAAAACATACTTAAATAAACATTTATTTTATAAATACATAACATATATACATAGAAAACACCAGACCAAATATGTTCAAATGGCTCCGTGGCTATTTCTACGGGCGTATCATCTTCAATAAACATGATAATGAGACCCAGACTTATAACGTCTCAGAAATTATGAGGAATTTGTTATGACTTTTTATGACATTAAGTGAACGGGACGGTCAGTGCGCACACTAATGGTAAGTGATACGCCTGACCATGACAGATGCAGCTCGAAGAAATTAAGATAAATAATAATAAATATCACTGACATTCACACTAGCCCAAGTTAAGCGTGAAGTCTGTATTATGGGTAATTTAAACCACCGATAAACCATACTTATATATTTTTAAATGCCATATTTTACATAGAAAACACCCAGACCATTACAAACAGACATGTTCATGCATACAAATGTTTGTACTGCCCGGATATCGAACCCGGAATTTTCAGGACCCGGGTTTTGAAGATCTGCCCACATCAGTCTAAAGCCGCCGGCTCCGTCGTCTAGTGCGTTTAGCTGTAAAACTACCACGTTAAACGACTAAACTACCACTTGTTTGGATCGCACTGTGCGGGAAAACCGCATATGAACATTTTTGGTATTTTTTCTTTTGGCTGCAGTCTGAAAATACTTATGTCGGAAAAAAGGTGACTTTCGGGGGTATATATATATATATTTTATGGTAGTCTAAACCCTCACATGTTCGCACCGGGTCGCATGGTAATTTAGAGCCCATCTTCTTTAATCTCTATAATATATTCTGTATATGTAAGCGGTAGATAACACATCTGTCCTCAAAAACAACTCAAAGAGAATACAGTTGTAGGTTGCTCAGGTATATGTATACTCATCGAAGTATGTGTATGTGTGCGTCGCTGCATTCGGAAATTTTTTTCGATTGTTTTGAGAGCATATCACGTATTTTTTACATCATTTTCTAACGCATACCGTTTACAGTTGGCGTTTCGAGAAATACATCTGTGACGGAACTACGAGTATGTACCCTCAAAAAGTCAATTAATTCTTGTTAATGTAGAAAGTTACCAAATTAAAATATTATTCTTTCTATCTTATTTTTCTGTAACTACAGATAGTACTCCAATTTTAAGGCATGTCATGCATCTTGCCAACTAAGCGCTGAACTGTTACATGATGATATTGCTGCTTACCAAAATTTTAGCTTCCAACATTGAAAACTGCGCAAAAGAAAACCTTAATAGGTGTGAATAGGTAATACATAAAAATACCAAATAACTCTTTAAAGCGTTTAGGGAGCACATTTCAAGAAAATAATTATGTACAATTTTTTTCTAAAGTAAAATATTCTTGAAAATGCCCATACAATCTTACCCACCACCATTCACATCAATAATATATGATGGAGTATTATTCATTATTTAATTTCTTTAAAAAATTTATTTTTCTACTTTTTTCTCTTATGCTGTGCAACACTCTCAGTTGACATTTGATTTTATCTTGTCCCTGTAAATATATTTTATTATTTAACAATACATACGTAATATAGGCCATGAATATCGTTGCTAACAATAATAAGCATAGATTACGTGTTCACAAACATAATAAGAGTGAAAACCGCAAACCGCCGTGTTAGGGCAAATCAAGAAATGAGAGTAACGCAACTGTCACTTATCAATATCAAAATTATTGGAATCATTGTTATCGTTTCAAAGTAATTGTTAAATTTATTGCAAACACATTAGATTTATAAAAACAAACCTTCCATTAAAACGAAATATCTGAGTGCTTGTCAGACGCGCGAAGAAAAAAAACAAAATATAAACATTTAGCCAAGCCTCCTAATGAATAACCAACATTCTTTTTTATGTGAAGTTAGATTTAAATC